>CM031995.1:14519964-14645135 GCA_018804465.1 Populus tomentosa
GAAAATTAAATCAGGCCAACTTGGAGAACACTTTGGTGCACGTTTTTCTTCCTCCTTTATGAGCTGTTTCTTTCTTCTTTTTGACCCAAAATAATGTCACAATGTCCCCTCCAGCTTTCCATCCATGTGCTTGCCCTCTTGGATCAATTAATTGCCCAAAATAAATCAAATATTATTTGTTGTGTGGACATGTAAGATCATGGATTGTGCTTGGGCTGATTTGGGGCTGATTTGGGGGCTGATTTGGGGCTGGATTTAAGCATCAAATAAGTATACAATTGTACCTATTATTTGGGCTAAGATTGACATTGAAACCTTGAGTGTTTGATGGTTGAAGTTTGCACACAACATAAGGTAAGTTTGGGCTTGAAATGGATCATATGATATTCTTTTCTAGAATTGGAATATAATTGATTTTTTGGGCAAATTTGGAGCACTTATTTGAACCAAGATTTGTTTCAATCTTCAACTAAATTTCTCTTCAATTCTTTGTTCCGAATTCCGATGTTGAATTTTCTGAAATAATTCATTTAAGCTCCAAAAACCTATCGAAACATTAAAAGAAACTTCATTACTAAAAAGCACATCACTTATTATAAAAAAACTCAAATAAAAACAATAAATACATATGTAAAATAAAAGACTTAATGATACTTTTGATGCATAATCAGAAAGACTATCGAGATGATTCTAACATCATTCTGGAACCCATTGTTTGGCAATCAGATGACCCTCATATACTGTCTGAATGACGTGAAAACACCTTATATGTTGGCGCGTGCAGCGCAAATGTTAAATACTTTCTGATTTCAAATAATATATATATATATATATATATATATATATATATATATATATATTAAAATACCAATTTGTCATTTAGCCTATTTGCTTATAAGAAAAAACCATAAGGAAAATATAAAAAAGTCTTTGGATGCTAATTAAAGAATCTTTTTAATTTAAGGATAATTGAGTTATTTCACCATATTTTAAACAATGAAAAGGCTAACCAACCTCTAGACATCAGGTTAATATTTCTTGCTTTTAAGAATAAGCAAGTCATTTTACTATGTAAAAAATATAAAAGACTATATTATCCTTAATAGTCGGGACAATTATTTTTGTTGATAAGGGCAAAATTATATTCATATTGCAAATAAATCTAGAGTTACAGGGTTTTACATTGTTGGAAACCACCTTGTGTTTTAGTTTTTTTTATTAACATGAGTATTTGAGCCAACTTGTACGCAACCTCGACTAATTCCACGGGCCTTGAAGTTAACGACCATGTAAACCTCTAGTAGCCCTGAGGTTTGGAGGACTCGAACTGGTGATCTCTAAGGAGCTTGACCTAGAAAAACAATCAAACAATAATGTCGCTTACATCAGGTAGGGTGCACTGGAGGTAATGCATCTTTTCCTTATACAACCAGTTCCTTACCTGGACTTTCACAGACTATATGTTTCTTAGTAACCTTAATACTAAGTGGCAACTCTTGAATCTTATAATCATAATTTTATGATGATACCTAAAACTCCTTTTCACACATATTCCTAGGAGACAAACTTGTCATCGCTCGGCACTACGCGCACCTTGTGACAGGATGACGATTCCACTGGAAAACACCTTGTCTGGTTGGACTAAGCTTTACTTGTTTGATTGTTTGCCTGTTTGTTTTGATTTGTTTATTTTTAGCTCGTAGTTTTATTGCCTTAACATGCATTTTTACTTCTTGTTCATGCATACATACATCGGGTATGGATTAATGCCTTCATACATTTAATTTTTGTAAATAAATCCAATTTTAGATTAGGTGGGGAGTAGCGGTCTACCTCATAACTTACATTTGGGCTTGGCCTAACCACACGGGCTTGGCCTGTTGGGCTTAAGGCCAAGCCCACTGGTATGGGTTGGGCTCAGGCCCAACCCAACTAGTTTTGTTGGCTTAACAGGTAGCCCAACAAACCTATTTTTTAATGTGGATCGGACCCAATGTTTTCTAAAAAAAGGGAATTATAGAGCTAGCCCTATTGTGTTTCTTGAATTCCTGTTTTCTAAAAAAAGGGAATTATAGAGCTAGCCCTATTGTGTTTCTTGAATTCCTCTCAATCTGATCATGCCTTCAAGTATTTGATCCTGTTTTGTTTGCTTGGGTTTTGTTAAAGATGATGTCATGGGGAAGACTGTTTGGTTCCATACAAGAGGTTGCTTTCATAGGAAACGTTTTGGAATTTCAAAGCCATTTTCAAACACAAAAATCATTTTGATGCCATTATACAACAATTTTGCTTAAAAAAGAATTCAAGTGATTCCCGTGGATTGGGTTTCATGAAAGTTGAATTATTTTTTTTCTATTGGTGAGAATGTAAAGTGACCTTTTGTTTTCATGGTTTATTAGTCTGAGCAATCGAGTTTCAACTTGAGAGTTTTAAAAGAAGGAAAGATCTTTAAAGTTTTTGTATTACTTGTATGAATAATAAAGCATAACCGAAGTTTCTTGAAATGCTTGTTTTGTGTAAACACCAAATAAAAAAAAAAGAAGCAAAGTTAGAAACAACTTCATCGTCACTATTGATTTTTGAATTGGCAGCGACACAATTTTCATTGATGATTTCTGAGTCAACAGGGGTTGTGTGCGCTAACGAATCCATGTGTCAACTATAAGAGCAGTTTCGTTAATGATTTCTGAGTTGGTAGCGACTCAGTTTTTGTTGATGATTTATTTGTCAACAGGGGTTGTGTGCGCTAACAAATCCATGCCTAAGCTGTGGAAGTAGTTTTGTTGGTGATTTATGAGTCAGCAGTGACTCGGTTTTCATTGACAATTTCTAAGTCAATGGTGGTTGTGTGCGCTGACAAATCCTTGCGTTAGCTATGAAAATAGTTTTTATTGATGATTTCGAACTTAACAGGGGCTATGTGCGCTGACGAATCCACGCGTCAGCTGTGCAAGCAGCGTCGTTGATAATTTCTGAGTTGAAGTGACTCAGTTTTGATTGATGATTTTTGAGTCAACGGTGGTTGTATGCGCTGACGAATCCATGTGTTTTGTAAAACCTGACAAAAAATATTAGTCTTTGGTCGACCAATATTAGGAAGAATTGAAGGATATAAACTGGCTAGTTAGAGAAAATCCTAGAGGAAGAGGGCCAGCTTATCTTAGGGAAGAATTGGAATAGAAACCAGCCTAAGATAACCTAAAAAATGGATAAGAATAGCCTTGTCCAGCACCTAAACATGCCACCTTATTTAAGAGAGGGTATAAATGCAAGAGAGAAAAAGAAAAGGAAAATTACCCTTCCTCTTCCCAAAGATCGACTGCAGTAGCTACATGATCTTACCCCTTTTTCTTTTCTCCATAAAAAATTAAACCAAATCCAACTGCATGTTCCCTTCATTGATTGTATAAGTAAAAGGAGAGCTAGAGAGTGAGGTTGATGACTAAAACCATGGAAGGAGAGGGAGTGTAACAGGCTAGCTGGATAATAGAAGAAAGGAAAAAGAAAATCGAACAAAAGAAGAAAAAGATACCACCAAACCCTACACTAGGAGCTTGTTAAAAACATGATGTGAGATTAATTTCATCTCTTAGATGAGGATTTCCTCACGGTTTGGACAAGAACAAGGGAGGAAATCTAAAGTGGGAGAGAAGTGTTCTTGCACCTTAGCTTAAAAACTTTTAACCAAGGAAAAACAAAAAGGAGACCTAAACAGAACCTTAAGGAAGAAAAGGCCCATGTGCGGACCATTCTTCAAAAGAACATGAATGAAATTAAATGTTTAAAAATAGGGGAAGGGTTGGCCAAGTTAAAAGGATGATTAAATTATGTGTGAAATGAAGTAATGCATGAATGATTATCTTGTTAGACTTTTAGGGACATGATTGAACCAAAAACAAAATCTACTTGTGTTAATGATGTAATTTCTACATATTTGATTGATGAAGTTATATGGAAATGTGTTGAAATGAGGTTAAGTGCAAATTTGTGTTGTTAGTAAACCTTGAAAAGCATGTTGCAGCTAAAATATGAATTACACTAGATAACGCTTTAGTTTTGTTGATATGATGAATGGACACGTGTGGTTATGAATCAAGAGAATATATATGTGTTTATGAATTTTGATTGTGAGTATGCTCGTGGTAAAATATAATGAATTGCATGTATAAATTAGGGAGTATGGGCAGCAATGTTTCAACTAAGGAGGATGAAATAAACCATGAAGAACTATGCATGATAAACACACTTAGAATGACTATAGAAATACATGATTGTAACAATGTTAGGTGCTGGTTTTGGAAGTGATGACTTGAGAGAAACCTTGGTAAATATACATATAAAGATGTTGTTTTGTGTTGCGTAATAATGTATGATGATTGGAGAGTGGTTGGTGACGATTATGTTCAACTATGTTGGAATAGTTGTAATGGAAAACGTGTAGCATAAACCTTACATGTAACCTAGGGAGAAGGCAAAACCAAAAATGACTCATCTTGTCGTTGATGATTTCTAAATTGACAGCGACTTAGTTTGTGTTGATGATTTTTGGGTCGGCAGCGACTCCATTTTCATCAATAATTTCTGAATTGGCAGTAGGATGTGTATGTTGATGAATTCAAGGTCAACCGTAGAACTGAATTGCACTGATGATTTCTGAGTCGACAGCGACTTAATTTTCATTAATGATTTTGATATAAGTAGTAAGATGTGTGTGCTGACAAATTCAGCATCAACCACAAAACTAGATAACATTGACGATTTCTAAGTCAGTAACGACTCAATTTTTGTTAATGATTTTCAAGCCCAACAGTAGACTAAGTGCGCTAATGATTTCATGTGCCAGCCGTATGGCTGAATTTTGCTGCCAAATTATATGTCATCAGCGAATCAAGTTTTGCTATCGAATTTTGTGTCGCCAACGAACAAGTTTTCACTGATGAATTTTCTATGACAAACCTCCATGCCAGATTGACTTTAATGCTTCAAATGATTTCATTGTATGATTGTGTAATATGTGGAACACTTGAATGTGAACATGTGTATTCTTGGAATATGTATGGTGATGAGTTATATAATTACCAAATGCAAATGTGCTGATTTGTTACCATTGATATGTTAGGTGGTGCGATCGAGATTGAACCTTCAACTAGACAAGGAAACCCCACGGAAGAAACATGTAAATGACTTCCACTCCCTTTTACCATGATGTTAGTTTCTAAAATGAATTCATTACGAAAGACTAAGTATCGTGCTATAATGAATACTAAATTGTTATGAAATGTTTGAATAAATATTATGAAGAATCTACAATTATAATATAGTGAATGATAAATGGTTATGAAGTGCTTGTATGAATATTATAGAGGACTTTTTATTGTGCTATAATGAACGCTAAGCTATTATAAAATGTTTGTATGAGTATTATGAATGATCTATTATTGTATTATACTAAATACTAAACTATTACAGAATATTAGTTAAGTATTATGAAAGATATATTGTTGTGATATACTAAATGAAAATCTGTTATGAAATGGTTGTAAGAGTAATAAAAAGTATTTATTATGGAGTTTTATGAATGGTAAACTGTTACATAATTTTTGTTAAGTATTACGACGGATCTATTATTGTATTATACTGAATGTTAAACTGTTATGGAATGGTTGTTGAGTATTATGAAGGATCTATTATTGTGATATACCGAATGATAAATTGTTACGAAATGGTTGTAAGAGTAATTCAAAGGATCTATTGTAGTGTCATATGAATGCTAAACTATTACGGAATGTTTGTTAAGTATTACGAAGGACCTATCATTGTGTTATACTGAATGATAAATTGTTATGAAATGGTTGTATGAGTAATTTGAAGAATCTATTGTGGTGTTGTATGAATGTTAAACTGTTACGAAATGATTGAATGAGTATTACGAAGGATCTACTATTATGATGTAGTGAATGTTAAACTACTATGGATTGTTTGAATGAGCATTACGAAGAATATATTATTATGTTTTAGTAATTACATAAATTGTCTATGAAACATTTGACTAAATTGGTGATTAGTTTCAACTAATAGCATCTGAGATGGATGGTTGGGTTGTGCTTAATGATTAGCTTCGGCAAATGGCATCCTAGAGGGATGGTCGAGTTGTGTTTGATGATTAGCCTCAACTAATGGCATCTAAGATGGATGGTCGGGTTATGATTGATGATTAGCTTTGGCTAATGGCATCCGAGATGGATGGTCAGACTATGATTGATGATTAGTTTTGGCTAGTGGTATCCTAGAAGGAAGGCCAAGTTGCGTTTGACGACTAACTTCGGCTAAGAGCATCTTGGAGTGATGACGAAGTTGAGTTTGGGGGCTAGTCTTAGTTAACGACATCCAAGATGGATGACCGGGTTTGAGTATTATAATTAGCCTCGGTAATAGATGAAATAATAAGGGTAGTATTACGAAGTATGAGAAAAATGAAAGAATTATATTCTTTTAGGCCATGAATGAAAAGCAAACATCAATATTGCTTTCATTATCTATTACTATGTTTTAATTTGCTTATAATGCTTGAAATTATCTTGTGTTGTAACAGGGACGTCTCGCCAACAAAGTGCGTAAAGAAATTCGTTCCACAGTCCATGTATTTGGAAAAAAACTATATATTTGCATGATATGGGTGTTATGTATTTTGTAAGAATGAATGTACTAGTTGAATAGTTGTCATTCAACACTTTTAAAATTAATTGTATCGATAATTCTAATGGAACACAGATGTGAATGTACAAACGTGTAAACATGATGTTGTGAACGTATGTATATGGTTTTATCTTTGTATGAGAATGTTGTATTGTGAAATTACATGAGTATTGCACTACACTAAAAGTTGAATTATGTTACGATAAATCTTTAAATACTATTGCGAGAATGTGTAATGTCACTTTTTATGGGATGTTAATTTACGTTACCTTATGTGAATTGTGTCATGCTAATGAATGGAATGCATTTATAAATTTACAGAATGATATTGTGAAAAGACATCGAGAAACTGGCAACTTAAAAAAAATCACCATCTATTTTGGCTTTGTAAAAGCCGGGTTGTAACATTTTGCATGGGAAAGCATTGCTTACCAATCTAAATTGTCTGCCTTTGATTAAAAAGGGCTTTATTAGGCACATAATTTGGACTTTGGCTTTTGGCTATATAAAAAAAAGATTTATAGGTTTAAGAGGTGTTCAAGGGGTATCGAGATGAAGGATCACTGCATCTTGTTCCTCATACCTTCTTTTTGGTCAAAAGATTCCTAGACCTTAAGGTTGTCTTTGCAAAACGGCTTATTGTACCCTCGATGTCAAGCTTGGACTTCTTGTTTTTATCTTCTTCTTTTATTTTGGAGTGTCATCATCCTATCTGCTATTTTGAATGGTATGCTCAAACCTTTTGACTTTGAATTTCTTCATGCCCCCAACTTTGTTTGAGAACTTTTGATCATCGGAGATTATCTTGTATATCTTTGTGGTTGAATTGTTTTTCTAGTCCCCGTACTTGTTCTTAGTGTGGAGTGTGATCCTAGTCAAGATTAATTTTTATAAAAAATTTACTAAGCTCAAATGGGGATTGCAAATGATATTTTGAGTATTGTGAAAGGATTATCAAATTTAATCTTTTCTTATTTCAAACACATGCATTTTAAGATCAATATGCTTTGCTTTTCTTTATTGTGATTAATTTGGACATGCAAAATGTTATTTCATTATAATTATGAATCATTATTCATTCAATTAAAACTTACCTTTAAAATTATTTTATTGTTTTTGATTTATTTTTTCAATTTTTAAATGATTAGTCACCACAAATTTAAATTATATTCTATTAACTTAAAGCTCTAATTAAATTCTAAAGTTTAATCAAAACTTGGAATTCTTAAAAATATGTAAAGAAAAGAAATTATCAACTCAAAAATATCATAACTAGTATATACAAGTATACAAAGTATGAATATCATAATCACGAGGACATGACGCATGAATATAAAGAAAAATTTGAGGATGGTTAGCACTCACACAAGCCAGTGAGTGTACCTGGAGTCTACCGTTACCGGCCATAAGTCTAAAGTGGTTAAGCATAAAGATCTCGTGACCTGTAACTGGTTTCCATCATTTTAGTTTTTATATATATATATATATATAATAGCATGAATAACACCCAAGAGATCCATAACTTGCTATGCTACAAAGAACATAATATTGAGGAAATCTATAGTAGAGATTTCCAAATTTTGAGCCCTTGAATCCACCAAAACATTTTTTGCAGCATGCAGACGCCATGAGTCTCTTAGAAGAATCAAATGCCTTTCAAGGCAAGACTAACCCGGACAAAAAATTTCTTACATACCTTTGGTCCAACTGACCAGAAGAATAAACAAGCGATCATTTCCATCAAAATATAATTTCTTAACACATCATAGAGATGTTTCACTTTATCAAATGGCAGTTGTATATTCAACGATAAATCACACTTGAGGACTCTGAGAACACAATACCAATACAAAATGAAACGCATTTACCTTGTGAAGTATGTTTTCACACTTGTTGTTAAACTTATAAATCGAAAACTGGACAATTTCATCACCTGACTTTTAGCTAGAGTTTAAACTTTAAAATGATAAAATTTAAACTAAATTGCTTCATGAAAGTTGTAATTAGGGATACTAGCTTTGAAATGGAATTGAGTTTGCCTAATTTAGAATCATAAAACACTACATATGGGTTAAAAACTTAAGAAATGTCAGGACTCGTACCTATTGGATATATTGTATATGTTACTAAAACATGTAGTTTTGGGTGTCTTAATGGTGGAACTGGGTTTTATTCTCTTCATAAATATTGTAGTTATATATCTTAGCTTTTTAAATAAGTAATCCACACCCAAAACTGAGTTTTATAGCTTTATTTATGATTAAAATATTAAACAATGTTTTAGATTGGTTAAGTTAAATCTGTTTGGATTAGCCAACTTCTAACTCGATTTAGAATTTATTTTGAAGTGAAATTTTAATTTAACAAATTATGCGAATGATGTTGAGTGCATAATGTTGAGTGCATGGTTATGCATTATTTATGCGAATAAGTAAATATACTATAAGCAAATAGTATGTTAGATTTTGATGGATGATGAGGAAACTGGAAAGAATATGTTGAATCTAGCAAATATATTGTTGTTAACTAATGAATATGAGTCAAATAAGGAACTAGGATAAGGCTTATAGGTTGATTTAATGTGTTCCATAATAGTTTTGATTCTTGTTGGTACAAGAAATATTATTGGAATTAGCTAGTGTATAAATGGAGAAGGAGCTACAAACTCACCATGTAGGTGTTTGGTGTAACAACTTGGATTTTTCATAGACAAAAATCGGTGAAATTTTTTTTTTGTATGTTGTTAGCTTCTCGATGTTTTTCACAATATTATTATGTGAATTTATAAATGCATTCTATTCATGGGCAAGGCACAAACCATATAGGGTAATGTAAATCAACATTCCTTAAAAAATTACAACACACATTCTCGCAACGGTATTTAGGGTTTATCGTAATAGAATTCATCTTTTAGTGTAGTGCAATACTCATGTGATTTTACAATACAATATTCTCATAAAAGAGAATATCACATGCACCATCATGTTTACAAGATCATACTTTCACATTTGTATTCCATTATAATTTTCGATACAAGTCTTTATAAAAATGTTGAATGACAAATATTCAACTAGTTTGTTTGTTCTTATCAAATGCATAACACGTAAAACATATTATTACGTAGCACCTTTCAAAATATGTAAACCCGTGGAACGAGCTTTCCTGCACACCTTGATTGTGTGATGTCCTTGTTATAAAAACAATATGAATACAAGAATTGTAAATAATTTAAACATGATAATAAACAACTATAAAAACATTATCGTTACCTTTTTGTTTTCAACTTAAAATAGGTACATTTCTTCTTTTATTTCTCATATGCATTATACAATCCTTATTATTTTGTTAAGTGTATTATTTGCACCCATGTGCCCTAACCTCTCCATAGTAGTCATGGGCCAAAGTTTAAATATCAGTCAGGGTTAATTACTTCACTTTAACCTAGTAATCCATCTTAGATGCTTTTATCCATAGCTCATCACAACATCCAAACACAGTCATTCGTCTCGGATGCCATTAACCAAAACTAATCACAACTCAACCATGCCTTTAGGATTACATTAACCGAGACTAATCATCAGTGCAACCCAATCATCTATCTAGGATGCTATTAGTCGAAGTTAATCATCAATTCATCTCGGTCATCCCCTTAATATGTTATTAGCCAAAGCTAATTGTCAACTCATCTCGGTCATCCTATTAGGATGTCATTAGCCGAAGCTAATCATCAACGCAACTCGACCATCCATCTAGGATACCATTAGTTGTAGATAATCATCAATTCATCTCGGTCATCCCCTTAGGATGCCATTAGCCGAATCTAATCATCAAACATAACCCGGCTATCCATCTCGGATGCTAATAGCTAAAGGTAACCATCAATTCATCTCGGCCATCTTCTTATGATGCCATTAGCCGAAGCTAATCATCATACTCATTCAACATTCTATAATAGTTTAGCGCTCATTAAATCTTAATAGTAGTTCATTCATAATACATATATAAACATTTCGTATCAATTTAGCATTCCTTATAACACAATAGTAGATCCTTCGTAATACTCGTATGAACATTCCAAAATAAATTAGCATTCATTATAACACAATGATAGACCCTTCGTAATACTCACACAAATGTTCTGTAATAGTTTAGCATTCATTATAACATAATGATAGCCCTTTTCCTAATACTCGAACAAATATTCTGTAATAGTTTAACATTCATTATAACATAATAAAAATCTTTTATAATACTCGTACAACTATTGTTGCAAGAAGATCCCTATGGGTAGACTTAAGAGCATGGCAGCCTAATAGCCCATGGTTGGTTATGGGTGACTTCAACTCTATCTTGTCTCAGAATGACAAGCATAGTGGAAAGCCTGTCTCCACCTATGAAACCTCGGATTTTAGAGATTATTGTATAGACCTTGGGCTTGTTGATCTCAATTTCACGGGATGCCATTTTACCTGGAATAACGGAAGAGTATGGAACAAAATTGATAGAGTTCTAGTCAATTCATCTTGGTCCTCACTTCAAACTTCAGCTCATGTCCACTTCGGCAATCCTAGGGCCTGTTATGATCATTCTTCAGCCATTATTCGATTTGATTATTAGATCAGATAGGGAAGGTGTAATTTTAAATTCTTCAATATGTGGGTTTCTCATGAGTATTTCTTGTAGATTGTATCTGATAACTAGACTCGTCATATCCAAGACTCTCTTATGTTCTCTCTTTGTAAGAAGCTCAAGTCTCTGAAGAGGCCTTTGAAAGAGCTAAATAAACTGCACTTTAGCCATATCTCTAAAAGAGTTGCTAGAGCTGAGGCAGCTTTAGAGAATCACCAAACTGCTCTTCATGATAATAGGGACAATTTACATCTATTGGAGCATGACAAACAGTTACGGTTAATCTTGATGAATCTTAAATCAATGGAGAAAATGTTCTTCTCGTAGAAACTTATATGCAAATTTTTCAAAGATAGTGATAGAGGCACAAGATTCTTTCATGCCCTTATGAATAAGAAAAATAGTAGGAATTATATTCTTGCTATTCAGTGTAGTGATGGTACCCTGACTACATCAGAGGCTGAAATTGGTGCAGAATTCATCAGGTTATACCAGCAGCTCCTAGAATCTAGCAAGGAAACTCTCCCTCTAGTTATTGATGTTATTTATAGTGGGCCTTGTCTCAATGAAAGCTCTCATGAGTCTCTATTAGCTCATATATCTAATGATGATATTAAAAATGCTTTGTTTGGTATTGGGAATGAAAAAGCTCTAGGGCTAGATGGTTACTCCTTATTCTTCTATAAAAAATCATGGGATGTTATTGGAGGGGATTTTTGTGCGGCAGTTTAGGACTTCTTCACTTATAGGGAACTTTTGAGGCAAGTCAACCACTCTATTATTGCTCTGATCCCCAAGACAGAAAATGTAAATACAACAGCTGACTTCCGACCCATTTCTTGTTGTATTGTGGTCTACAAAATGATTGCTAAAATCCTTTCGGGGAGATTAGCTTCTGCTCTAAATGGCATCATTAGTCCAATGCAAAATTCCTTTCTAGGTGGGAGAATGATGTCAAACAACATCAATTTAGTTTAGGAGCTTCTTAGTCATTATAGTAGGAAGAGAGCTTCTCCTAGACGTCTCATGAAGGTTGATTTTAAAAAAGCTTTTGATTCAGTTCAGTGGCATTTCCTGCTTCAGTTGCTTCATCTATTTGGCTTCCCAGATCGATTTGTGCATTTAATTATGAAATGTGTTGAAAATACATCCTTCTCTGTTGCGGTTAATAGCAATCTTTATGGCTTCTTTCCTGGGAAGAGTGGAGTTAGGCAAGGTGATCCATTATCACCATATTTGTTCATCTTATGCATGGAATACTTCTCTAGAATGTTTAAACTAGCATTGAGGAATTGTGATTTTCGTTTCCACCCAAAATGTAATGTACTTTTGTTATCTCATGGGGATAGACACTCGATTTCCATAATTTTTTAGCAACTGATAATCTTTGAGCAGACTTCAGGGCTGACTATAAATGCAGTGAAATCATCAATCTATTTTGGGGGTGTTAGTGAAAGTTTGATGCGGTTAATCCTCCATGATACTAGCTTCAGAGAAGGTAGTTTTCACTTCAAATATCCCGGTGTTCCTCTTAGTCCCCACAAACTTCTAGCAAGTCAATATTCTCCTTTGTTGCAGAAATTGGAATTGGCAATGCAAAGTTGGATGGGCAAACATCTCACTTACGTTGGGAGGTTGGAGTTAGTTCGGACAGTCCTCTATGGAATGGTCCAGTTTTGGCTTAGCATATTTCTTATGTCGAGTGGTGTAATTAATCAAATTATTTGCATCTACAGAAACTTCTTGTGGTCAGGCAACCATACAAAACTTCTAGCAACTCTGCTCTTATGGCCTGGAAGCAGCTTTGTCTCCCCAGAAAAGAAAGGGGCCTCGGCTTATTTGACTTGAAGGCTCAAAATAAGAGCTTTTTAGCAAAGCAACTCTATAACATACATCTCAAAATAGACTCTATATAGATCCAATAGATTCATCACTTTTACCCGCAACAAAATACTATATAGTTTGTGACTGCTCATCACTATGCCCCCCTTTGGAAATCTATTATTCTGTTAAAAGATCAGTTACTTGAAAATTGTAAGAGCCAAGAGGAAGCAGTTTCATTACTTCAGCAATGGAACAATGGTGATGTAATTTCTTGGTGCAAGCATATAACTATTTCAGATTCTCTGGTCCTCAAGTAAAGTGGGTGCGAGTGGTTTAGGAGCAATGGTTTATGCCACGACACAACTTCATTTTATGGCTTGCTGTGTTGGGAAAATTGAGAACAAAAGATCGGCTTTGGTTTTTTCAAATTGATACTTTATGTGTCCTTTGTGGGCAGATGGAGGAAACTTATAGCCATTTATCTTTCTCTTGTTCTTGGTCAGCTTGCCTCTGGTTGCAGATCAAGTTGTGGCTACGCATCAATAGGAGGATGATGACCTTGACCAGTGCCATCAGGGGACTACACTCCGGGGGAAACAACCTAGAAGCCCGAATGAGAAGGGTCTCTTTGGGTCTCACATTTTATCTTATCTGGGAAGAAAGGAACAAGAGAATTTCAGGTTATGTACTTCGATGGGCAATACCTTTTGAAAATTTCAAGTTATGTTCTATACCGTTTTTCATTTCTATGAGAAAGATCATCACATTCTCAATGTTGGCTGAGAAAGATCATCTCACATGGTTGCGGTCTTCTAAAGATAAGCAGTTCATGGTAGTATCTTAGTTGTTTCTTATTGCTGGTTGGTTAGTCTGTTAGCTTCTATATTTTTTTTTTATCAAAATATAAGTATATTAAGGATAAAAAAAATCTATACATTGCTGGTGAACCAGCAAGTTCAAATACAGGAATACTAAAAAAGGGAACATGCTCCTTTTGAGAACAATAAACCAAATAACAAAAACCTATCAAGCATACAATGGTTATGAGAGGAACCTAGATAGGGTTCCCAACCTAACGCAAAGCAAAAGACAAGATATAAAGGCATCCTGGAAACCAAAAATAATTTTACAATAAGCACATGTATAGAGAGAAAGGCCCCGCCTTAGCAAGCCATACAAGGCCATGCATCACAAAAGCAGAATTAAAGACCGAAACCGATAAAAGAAGCCAGACAACAGAGGCATATGCCAGACAAGCAGACAAGATAGAGAACTAAGGACAACGCCAGCAACCAGAATTGAAAAGGCTAGCAAACACGGCCACGTGCAAGACCATATAGATGCAAATCTAAAGCATGGCCAGAAAGCAAAAGACAGCCAATCAGAGCATATCATCCCATCCAGAGTGAAAGGAAGTAGTTAATGCATGCTACGTAGACAACATGCATGAGCCATGCAAAGGAACAGTAACATTCCAAAGAGAAATAATACACCTCGTCACCTAGCAATAAATGTAGGGACATAGAATACTCAGAACTCCTAGTAGCAGCCACAATCAGCCCAACGAGGAAGAGGATATACCCACTGAAAAATTTACCAAGCAACATTAATGATGGTATGATCCTTCTCATAGAAGTGGAGAATCATGTAAAATAGGATCTGAAACTTCTGAAAGAGCAGGGCAGGTGAAGAACTCTTGTCATCAAAAGTTTTATTTCTTTCCTCCCAGATCAAGTAGACTAATATACAGAGAGAAACCCTTCGCATTCTAGTTGCCAAGGTCTTCCTTTTACAGGGTAAACCTCGCACAACACTGTTGAGGTTAGACATACACCTGCTTAGCTTTAACCAAGATTTCACCATGCTTCATAGAGAGAATGTCCAGTTGCACCAAAAAAATAAGTGCTCATGATTTTCCTTTGCCTGCCTACAGAACACACACAAGGTCTTAATGGGAATGAACCTCAGGAGATCCTTAGTGCGAAGCTTCCCAAGAATGGCTAGCTATAAGGTGAAGCTATGTCTGGGGAGGGCCCATTGTTCCCAAACAATCATATCCCAATAGATTGCTGAACTGTGATACCTGAGAGAGGCATAAGCATTAGGAGTGAATCCACCTTCCTACAGAGCCCAACCTACCATTGAATCAATAACATGATGGTAACCCCCGTATAACTCAACCAATTTGTTTTTGAGAATGATGATGGATTTCCATAATAGCAAGGAAGTCCGATGGATATGTGCATTCCAAATGGAGTGGGTGGTTAAATAAAAGTGATGAATCTATCTAATATAAGTGGAATCTAAAAGTTAACACATGTCATAAATAGGTGCACAAATATGTCAAGAAAGCCAAGCTAGAGAAGCAGATGTCGAAGAAAAGGCTATTGAACAGAGTTAAAGGCTTTTTGAAAATCAATTTTAATAAGGCATCTAGGGGAGCTTCGTTTCCTTTCATAATGCCTGAACAACTCTTGTAAAAGATTAATGTTGTTAGCTATGCGGCGACCACCAAGGAAGGCATTTTGCATAGGACTAATGATGCTATCAAGAACAAAGCGCATTCTATTAGTAAGAATTTTTTAAATGATCTTGTATACTACGTTACAGCAAGAAATGGGTCTGAAGTTGTTGGCATTGGATACATAAGGAGACTTTGGAACCAAAGCTATGATAGAATGATTGATCTACTTGAGTAGCTGACCAGAGTTAAAGAAGTCTTGCACCGCAGCATAGAGGTCTAGACCAACCACATCTCAAGATTTCTTAAAGAAAAAAGCAGAGTAACCATCAGGACCCGGGGATTTGGTGTCACCAATACTGAAGAGGGCCTTTTTTATATCAGCAGAAGAGACAGTTGCTAGCAAAGAAGTATGCAAAGAAGAATCAATACGGGGACCATAGCAAACGACAGACCCATCCAAAAGGGATGTAGCTCTCGAAGTACCCAAAAGCTGCTGAAAGAAGTTAACAAAAACCTCCCCTACCCCACTAACTGAAGTTGTAAGGGAACCATCACTATGATGAATTGCAGGAATGAAGTTCATTTTGTGTTTCTGGTTCATCAAGGCATGGAAAAAACTAGTCCCTCTATCACTATCCTTAAGGAAATTACATTTCAATTTCTGGCTATAGAACATTTTCTCCAAAGATTTAAGATTGACAACCTCTAGTCGAAGTTTGCGGTATTGGGCTAGCAATTGCACATTGTCCCTATAGTCTTGAAGTAAAGATTGGTGTTGCTCCAGTTCAGCTTCAGTTCGACAAACTCTCTCCGAGATGTGGCCAAAATGAAGTTTGTTGAGCTACTTCAAGAGACCTTTGAGGAGCTTGAGCCTTCAACATAGAACATATATTGGAGAGCCATGAACCTCAGCATGCCAGTGATCCAAAAGGAGAGAATTATAGTCATGGTGCTTAACCCACATGTTGAAATAGTTAAAGTTAGTTTTCCTTGGTTGATACAAAGGGCCAATACATATCAATATAGGAGAATGATCAGAGAAGGCTCCTGGGGTGCTAAAATGAACATAGACAGATCATTGAAGACTCAGCTAGTGAGGGTTAATCAAGACTCTATCAATCTTGCTCCAAATCTTCGTATTTGTCTAGATGAAATGCTTCTTATGAAGTTGAGGTCAGAAAGACCTAACAGAGAGCAACAGGTTCTAAAATCAGCAACTTCATATAAGGATACAGGCTCTCCATTATGTTTATCCTCTTGAGATATGAGAAAGTTAAAGTCACCCATTATGAGCCAAAAAGAGTTGGAGTTCCATCTCTGCAGATATTCCCAAAGAGCTCTACGAGCAATAATAATGTTATAACCGTAAACAAAAGTTGCAGTAAAAGAGCATTGATTCACCAAGCTATACTAATGATGATGTGAAAGCCCTGAGCAAAAAGATCAAGCAGCTTCACCTTAACATAAAAAGGGTTCCAAAAAAACAAAATACAAGCAATGTTACAAACTGTAACATTAGACAAACACCTCCAATGCTTGAGTCGGAGCCTGTGCATGAAAGACACAGTAGAAGAAGTCAACTTTGTTTCAACAAGACCACAAACATCTAATTTATTCTTTTTTATGAGGCTTACGACCTCATGTTACTTGAGAGGGCTGTTGATCCCTCTCACATTCCAGCAATAAATCTTCATGAATGAGAGGGAGGTGGGAAGTAACCCCTTTCCCTTACTAGGGACACCATCAATGCGCTTCTGTGCCCCCTTCTAGGGGGCATACCTGTCGAACGAGAAGTGGAATACCCTGGAGCACCTGAAACAACCACATATTTGCCCTTATCTGCCCTAGGGCCAGCTAAATCAGAAGCTGGAGTTGATGAAATGGAGAGGGTAGGTCTTAGAGGTAAGGGTGAGCACTCACAATGAGGCAAATGAGAAGTTCCTTGCACTAAGTGGAGTTCAGCATTAGGGGAGACAGTAGATGGTCTTAGGGTGAAGGTTTACGCTTCACCTTTCTGCGCTGAACAATTTCCCAGCCTCCAATGTTAGGGACACCAATTTCTTTCTAAGATACAAGCTCATCTTCAACCAGAGTGGCAGGGGGAACACAAATAGCAGGCAGACTGACCTCTGGGCAATCAACAACAGAGTTGTCTACTTGAGGGCCCAACCGTTGGAAAACAGAATTATGTTCTCTAGGAGTAGGGCCAGAAGGCTGCTGCTGGCTTAAAGCAACCTGAGGCAAGGATTTTGAGCACATGGAAGTAATGTGACCAAGGGTTTTGCAATGCTTACAGAATTGAGGAAACGTTTCATATACAACTTGTTGATGAATCATGCTACCATTAGGCAGAGTAACTTTAATGGAGTATGGCAGGTCAAACATCAAGTTAACTTCTACCAGTACCCTGGTATAGGAAAGTCTAGACATTGAAGAGGTAAGCATTTCGCTTTGAAGGGGCTTGCCAAGAACATTGGAAATCTTAGACAGACACTTGATGGACCAGCACTTAAATGGAAGATTAGGAAACTTAACCCAGACTGGGTCAGTGTGCATTTCTAAGGAAGAGAAATCAAAATATTCTGGCATTGCTCGGAGAATGAGAGGTCGGCCATAAACAAGATAAAGGCCCCTAGATAAGACATTTAATTTGTCTGCATCATTAGAGAATTTAAAGATCAACCAACCAGAGGCATGTATAGTTAAGGAGGCCTCGCAGTGCCAAGTGGTGACAATAAGATTTTGTAAGGCTTTAAAGCCCGGGGAATGACCAGCAATATACCTAACAAGACACATCTTCCAATAGTTGCATTTGGTGTCCAGATCATCTTCAACCAAATTACAGCCTCTAGTTTCAGTGAAAGCAGAATAATGAAGGAGTTTGGGGCACCTGGTAGTGTTGTGATTAGACGCAAAAAGATTACACCAGGTGCTAGAGGGAGGTTGGTTTGGGTTTTGTTGATGGTCGTTTACTTTGGATGGGAATTGCTGCTTTTGTTTGAGAAAGGTGAACTCTGTTTTTGATGAGGTCCAGTTTCATACATTTCACGTGGTCTAGTTTTGACGCATGCAATGCTGCTACATGGGCAATGCATAGGCATGGAGCTGGTTCAAGTGGGTTCTTCCGTGTGGTAGACATATGGGATGAAATTTAGAAGAAATTTGTGTATTGCTATGTGGAATAAATGACATGACCAAAAGCTTGATGTCTTCTCCCAAGTGCAGGAGTGTCGAAGTAATAAATAACCCGCCAAGACCGGGGTTGAACCACAGAGAGGTTAATTGTATAAATTATAAATAACAATACAACAACAACAACAACAACAACAATAATAATAACAATAATAGTAATAGTAATAATAATATTAATAGTAGTAATAATAATAATAATACTCAGTACGTGGTGTTGTTATACCTGAGAATGATCTAAAAGATCGGGTCACAGGTTTACAGCCTATATACTGAGTTTATGAAAAGATCAAATAGATATATTATATAATATAAACAGATTTCTGATGCGAATGAACAAGGCAAGACCAACAATGTCAGGATCCTTGATCAAACACAGAGCATACTTAACATACATAAAATATAACAAGAATGTAAATAATAATAATAGTAGTAGTAGTAGTAATAAAGAGAGCTTTGAGAGGTAAGGTTGATGTAAGGATTAAACAATAATAAAAACAAATGTCAAGGTTAGAGGATCCACTAATGGTACTTCAAACAAGTATAATATAAACTCTTATTACTCAATTAGAAACCACACATAAAGGAGGTTCCAATCAGATTATAAATTGTTAACATGATTACATAGCTATCTTATTCGAATAATGCTAATACTTGTAAATGTTGTCAGGCATTCATGATTATAACTTATGTTAACAACAAATCAAGTTCCTTTCATAGCTCAGGTGTCGGTTATACCATACAGTATGGGCTATGAAAGTGCCAAGTATTTGTTATACCAAGTGTTATACAATATAAATCTAAATTAACCATTTAACAGGCAAAGTATTAAAAGTGAACAAGATAACAAATATAAAACATGTTAGTATCCAACATTAAGGTCCATGTTAAGTTTATATGATACTTATTCTTACACCATTAGTGTACCCTTTTCACCTTGACATAATTAACTTAGCTAAACATAATGAAAGAAAGAAACATAAATGAACAATATAAGAACATAAATGAGAAAGAAGTTAACTAAGTAAAGGAAAGGAAATGAAGTGCATAAACTTGATATTAATGAAAGCAAAACATAAGCAATACAAAGAGAGAAAGCAAGAGCATGATCTTGATCTGAAAACCAAGATGCCTCAATACATGGTAAATGCCTCCTTTTATAGGCCAAAATTTGGAACTATTGATTTGTTGACTAATTGATGAGTGGGTGGCCACATCTTGACTTGGTGACAATCCTTATCTTCTTGTCTGAACAAGACGTCATTGCTAACATCATAATTTGCACAGAATCCTCAAGAATGTTTTAGAAAATTGTCTTAGCTTTCCAATAAAAAAAAAAAGATGAGGTCATTTGGACTTCTAGAACTCAAGATATGGGTTGAACACTGAATAGTGTCTAGGCTGCAGGACAGCTTCGAACTTCTTTGTTGTTCCTACAATTTAGACTTTAAAATAGCCTTTTTAAATCTTGGGCTCCTATGAAAGTTGTAGCCCTATGTCTTACCTTTCCATCCATATAAAATGGACCTAAATCCGAGATCTAGAGCTCCAGATATGATCCAATTACCGAGCAATGTTCCAGTTTAGACTACACCAGCATCTCTTTTCTAAGTTTGGTCATCTCTTTGTCCTTTCACTTTCAATACTTAAATTCATCAATCAATCCTTTCATTTATTTGATAGGCCTGCATTTTAGATGAGCATTTACCATAAATTAAGGTATCTTATAGTATCAAACTTGTTATTATAAAACATGCTTTAGTTAAGGAGTTATTGATACGTCAAGTGCAAAATGATGATATAAAACCTTGATAAACATGCACTTTTAAGTACTAATCACACCCCCCAACCAGCTTATTACTAGTCCCTAGTAATCAAAAGCATTAAAATAGAGAAACAATTTGCAAGTTCCACAAAGCAAGGCATTCATCAGTCAACTTCCATTAATCTATCCAAATAAACAAACTCTCATTAAATTTATATTCCTGCTTCATATTTCTTAAACAAGATATTAATAAACCTTCTTTTTATGTGCTTAATATATGAAAACATAGATGATGGGGCTTTTGTTGGAAGAAAACAATATTATGTTCAAATGTTTAAGGTGAACTTCCTTGGGTTGGGATTATTATTATTATTCTTTTTCTTTTATTCTTTTATTTATTTATTTATTTATATACACATACAACTTAAAACACAATGTATCTTTAACCCATGTAACGAGTTTTCGGCTAATGACTCCCAGACCAGTTGGTCTTAGGGCATTAGGTGTTGAGACACCCCTACGAGCTTAGTAACTCGGGTTGCAGATACTGATACATAGATAGTGCAATGTTTGATTCCCTTAAGCTTTTCTCCTCAACCCATGTAACAAGCTTTGGGCCAATAGCTCCCAAGTCAGTTGACTTTAGGGTATTAGGTGTTAAAACATCCCTTCGGGCTTAATTGCTTAGGTTAGGGAGGCTACGAAACCAAACTTATCTATGTTTTTATTATCATCAATATTATCATATATATATATATATATACACAAATTATATGTTATCCATTTCCCTTAGTTGTTACCTTCAACAAAAGAACATAAATAATATAATAAAACAACGTGCAACCCACAATCATATGTTAAAGTGTGTGTGTGTGTGTGTGAAAATGAAGGTTTAATAATACTTGTTAAATGAGTATATGAGCAAAATCAAGTGATAATAATGCGAGAGTTTGTAAACCTGAATATTTCAAGAAGTATTATGATAGACCTTGGTAATGATACTTACTAAGATACGTCTCTAGAGTCAATAAAATTTCCTCCTTACTCTGTAATCCTAATAAGGATACTTACTAAGATGCGTCTCAAGAGTTAATAAAACTGACTCCATACTCTGCCATCCTAATAACAATTTTGTCAAATAGCAAAGACAATTAGCAAGTTAGTTTTTTTTTTAACTACTACCCTCTCCCCCCAACCAAAACGAGACATTGTCCTCAATGTCCTAAGATAGAAAGATAGAGTATAGAAGACATCACCTGAAACAGCGAACACTGACAAACCTGAAACACACTTAAACAAATATAAGAAGTAACCAAATAAAATAATATGCTATTAATAAAACCAAAAGACACAAGGTTTCACAAATGAAGGCTCAAATCTAATCTAAGCTTTTTACGGCTTTCTGTAGTTGACCAATCTAGGCGACTCATGCAAGGATCAATGACAGGGATGAAAGATTGTAGTTGGTCAATCAATTGTTCAGCAGTAGCGGCAAAGATTATGATTTGTCGTGCTGAAGATGTTAGAAATTCCTGTTCCACAACTTGATCAAGAAAAGACAACAATTTATCATAGAAACCATTAACATTTAACAAACTTATAGGTTTATGGTGAATGTGCAGTTGGGCCCAAGATGAAATATGAAAGATCTCTTCCAATGTGCCCAGACCACCTGGTAAGGCAATGAAGGCATCAACATGGCTAAACATGGCGTTCAGTCGATCAGACATTGTAGGGACCTGTAATTCCTCTCCAATTATTTTTCCAATGATGTCCCCATTTACTAAAGCTTTAGGGACAACCCCCAAAACTTGACTGCCTCCTAAAAATACAACCATTGACACACCTCCCATTAACCCAAGGTTGCCTCCTTTATACACTAAATGAATCTTTCTCTCAGCTAGTACCTGACCATGATGATTTGCTGATTCTAAAAACTCTTTTTCTTTTCCAGGACTGGATCCACCGAAAACACAAATATTTCTTATGTGATGACTTGAGGAACCTGCCATTTCTACACACTTCTATATTTGATTAATGTATGGGTTGAGTAAAAATAAAGGGAAGGAAGAGAAGAATTTATAGATGAGAAATTGAAAATGCAATCATACCACCTATATGTAGGCCAGTTGTAGTCTCACTCTCTCTCTCTCTCTCTCTTTATTAATTATTTATTTTAAAAAAGTATGTGTATGTACAAGTAGTTGTGATTGTGTCTCACATCTTCCCTTGGTTTTACGTCCAAGAACGGCTTAAATGCCCTCTATGAGTCGGGGATAGCTTCCCATCCAGTTTTCTTAAAAACTGGCAAACAGGGTCTTTTTTAATCAGATTCCCAAGACTAAGTCGAGCATATTCTTTATGAAAATGGGGTCATAATTCATGAAATGAACAACACACATCTCCATCAGGATACGTCTCAAAAGTCAATAGAAGATTATCTAATGATTCCTTATGTTTTGAAATAAATCCTGAGTTTTGACAATTTTCACAAGCTTTGCAGAACACGTGTGTGTCTTTAAACATGGTGGGGCTATAAAATCCATATTGTAAGATTTTTGCAGTTGTCTTTTTCGACGAGAAATGACTCCCACATGCTTCAAAATGACAAAGTTTAATGACACTACTTACCTCATTGTCAGTAATACATCTTTGAAATTTTTTATCAGGACAATATTTGAATAAGTTAGGGTCATCCCAATAAAAGTTCTTCATTAGTTCAAAAACTTTCCTTTATCTTCAGTACTCCAATGAGCTGGCAAATCTCTTGAAGCAAGAAAATTGATATTTTTAGCAAACCAAGGCATTGAACTAAGAGAAAGTGAGGATTCGTCAAGAGAGTAATAATCGATTGGTGGGATGTTAGATGTCAAATATGTTGTTACTCTTGATAAAAGATCGGCATCAACATTTTTGGTGCCTTTTTCATCCGTGATTTCTTCCTGAGAATAAATCATTTGCAAATCTTCCGATTCATCGAACTCAATTTTACTCAAAGTAGATTCAAATTGATCATGAACTAATTCTTCAATAAGATCTACTTCTTGTAAATCATTATCATCTTCAGGCTGCTTGCAAATGTTGAAAATATTCATCTCCAATGTCATGTTTCCAAAAGATAACTTCATTAGTCCATTCCTACAATTAATCAATGCATTAGAAGTTGCAAGAAACGGACATCCTAAAATCACAGGAAATGAATTACATGCTTCAACAGGTTGCGTATCCAAGACAATAAAATCCACATGATAAATGAATCTATCGACTTGTACTAACACATCTTCAATTATTCCTCTAGGCACTTTTACAGATCTATCGACAAATAAAAGAGTTACAGAAGTTAGTTTTAACTCACCTAGATTGAGACTCTTAAAAACTAAATATGGAAGTAAATTCACACTAGCTCCAAGATCAAGTAAGGCTCTTTTAATTTTATGTTCTCCAATAAAGCAGGAAATTGTAGGACAACCAGGGTCTTTATATTTCAAAGCATTATTGTTCTGAAGAATGGCACTACTTGTTCGGCTAAAAAGGCTTTCTTTTTCACATTCATTTTTGTCTTCACAGTGCACAGATCTTTCAGAACTTTAGCATAAGAAGGAACCTATTTAATAACATCCAACAAAGATATATTGATCCTTACTTGTTTGAAAGTTTCAAAGATTTCAGAGTTGTGATTGACTTTCCATTGTTTGGTCATGACATGAGGAAATGGAAGTGCTGGCGGGGAATCAGCCTTTTCTTTGCAATGTTCAGGTCCAACCCCTTCCTTACCCTTAGAGATAGACTCATCATCTTTCTCACAAGATTCAAGAATGGGTTTTTCAATAACCTTACCACTACGAAGAGTGATGACTGATTTGACTTGATCCATGTGTTTGCCTTTAGAACCACTTGCATTTGCATTGTATTGCCCCTTTAGATTTTGCTGTGGTTGAGATGGAAACTTACCTTTCTCTTGGAAACTGAGAGCAGATGTTAACTTTGCAAGAGTATCCTTAAAATCTTTCATGCCTTGAGTAAGTTGAGTGTTGATTGCCTCTTGCTTTTCAATGAATGCATGCAATGTTTCCTCAAGATTTCTTCTAGGAGGTGGAGCATAACGAGGTGCATATCCATGAGAATTTTGAAAATTATGGTGTGCTTGAAACGGTGGTTGTGAAGTTTGTGCATTATTGCTATCACTCTTCCAACTAAAATTTGGGTGATTTCTCTAACTAGGGTTAAACGTTTGTGAGTATGGGTTATGGTTTGGTCTTTGGAAACTGTTTAAAGCATGGGCTTGTTCATAGAGGCATTCCTTAAAAGAAGGCAAAGTTGGACAATCATTTATTGAGTGTTCATTGGTTTCACAGATTTGACACACAATGTCTTGAACAGATTTTAATTGACCACTCTTTTTCAATTCAAGTGCTTCAACTTTTCTAGCTAAAGATGCAAACTTAGCTTGGAGGTCATGATCTTCCCTAAGGTTATGCATACCTCCACTAGATGTATGAGGTTGAGTTTTACTTGCTGCCTCATAAGTACCTGTGGTGTCCCAATTTTGAGCATTTTTGGCTAGCAAGTCTAGATACTCCATTGCTTCATTAGGGTTTTTATCTTTAAAAGTTCCATTGCACATCAATTCAATCATTTGCCTATCTCTAGATGTTAACCCTTCATAAAAATGTGAAACCAATCTCCATGTTTCAAAACCATGATGAGGGTAAGTATTAAGCAAATCTCGATACATATCCCAACATTGCTAAAATGTTTCTCCTGGCTTTTGAGTGAAAGTGATGATTTGTCTTTTGAAAGAGTTTGTTCTGTGAGACGGAAAAAAACTTCTTTAAAAATTGTTGTTGCATTTCATCCCAAGCAAAAATAGATCCTGGTCTCAAATTTTATAGCCATGTTTTAGCTTTATCTTTTAATGAAAAAGGAAAAAGCTTTAATCTAATGGTGCTCATGCTATAATTTGAGTCATTATAGGTATTACAGACCTCCTCAAATTCTCTTAAATGCAAGTATGGATTTTCTAGGTCTAAGCCATGAAAAGAAGGCAAAAGTTGAATAATGTCTGGCTTAAAATTAAAATGAGATGCATCAGGAGGGAAAACTATGCATGAGAGTGCACTTGTTCTTGTGGGATTCATGTGGTCTCTAATTGTTCTCATACGGTTATTCTCATTATTCTCATTATGAAATGATTGATTATCTTTTTCAGCCATATTTTCTGAAAATGATGAGGATACCCTACAAAGTCTACCACTTAATGTACGTGACCAAACTCTCATGCACGTGTAAGAGGAGAATAAATGAAGAAAAGAGAAGAGAAGAAAAAGAAACCAAACAAAAGAAACAAGAGTTAGAAAAAATGAAAAGTGAAAAGAGAAAATAAAATAAATATTATAATTTATACAAGAATTTACCTTCCCGGCAACGGTGCCAAAAACTTGGCACGACCAAAAGCTTGATGTCATATCCCAAGTGCAGGAATGTCGAAGTAATAAATAACTCGGCAAGACCAGGGTTGAACCATAGGGAGGTTAATTGTATAAATTATAAATATCAATACAACAACAACAACAACAACAACAACAACAATAATAATAACAATAATAGTAATAGTGATAATAATAATAATAATAATAATAATACTCAGTACGTGGCGTTGTTATACCTGAGAATGATCTAAAAGATCGGGTCACAGGTTTCCAGCCTATATACTGAGTTTATGAAAAGATCAAAGAGATATCTTATATAATATAAACAGATTTCTGATGCGAATGAACAAGGCAAGACCAACAATGTCAGGATCCTTGATCAAACACAGAGCATACTTAACGTACATAAAATATAACAAGAATGTAAATAATAATAATAGTAGTAGTAATAATAAAGAGAGCTTTGAGAGGTAAGGTTGATGTAAGGATTAAACAATAATAAAAACAAATGTCAAGGTTAGAGGATCCACTAATGGTACTTCAAACTAGTATAGTATAAACTCTTATTACTTAATTAGAAACCACACATAAAGGAGGTTCCAATCAGATTATAAATTGTTAACAAGATTACATTAGTTATCTTATTCGAATAATGTTAATACTTGTAAATGTTGTCAGGCATTCATGATTATAACTTATGTTAACAACAAATCAAGTTCCTTTCATAGCTCAGGTGTCGGTTATACCATACAGTATGGGCTATGAAAGTGCCAAGTATTTGTTATACCAAGTGTTATACAACATAAATCTAGATTAACCATTTAACAGGCAAAGTATTAAAAGTGAACAAGATAACAAATATAAAACATGTTAGTATCCAACATTAAGGTCCATGTAAAGTTTATATTATACTTATTCTTACACCATTAGTGTACCCTTTTCACCTTGACATAATTACCTTAGCTAAACATAATGAAAGAAAGAAACATAAATGAACAATATAAGAACATAAATGAGAAAGAAGTTAACTAAGTAAAGGAAAGGAAATGAAGTGCATAAACTTGATATTAATGAAAGCAAAACATAAGCAATACAAAGAGAGAAAGCAAGAGCATGATCTTGATCTGCAAACCAAGATGCCTTAATACATGGTAAATGTCTTCTTTTATAAGCCAAAATTTAGAACTTTTGATTTGTTGACTAATTGATAAGTGGGTGGCCACATCTTGACTTGGTGACAATTCTTATCTTCTTGTCTGAACAAGACATCATTGCTAACATCATAATTTACACAGAATCCTTAGGAATGTTCTAGGAAATTATCTCAGCTTTCCAACAAAAAAAAGATGAGGTCATTTAGACTTCTAGAACTCAAGATATGGGCTGAACACTGAATAGTATCTGGGCTGCAGGACAGCTTCGGACTTCTTCGTTGTTCCTATAATTTGGACTTCAAAACGGCCTTTTTAAATCTTGGGCTCATCATGAAAGTTGTAGGCCTATGTCTTACCTTTCCATCCATACAAAATGGACCTAAGTCCGAGATCTAGAGCTCCAGATATGATCCAATTATCGAGCAATGTTCTGGTTTGGACTACACCAGCATCTCTTTTCTAAGTTTGGCCATCTCTCTGTCCTTTCACTTTCAATACTTAAAATCATCAATCAATCCTTTCATTTATGTGATAAGCCTGCATTTAAGATGAGCATTTACCATAAATTAAGGTATCTTATAGTATCAAACTTGTTATTATAAAACATGCTTTAGTTAAGGAGTTATTGATACGTCAAGTGCAAAATAATGATATAAAACCTTGATAAACATGCACTTTTAAGTACTAATCAATCAACTTCAAGGCTGGTTATTTTATACACCTGTCATAGAATAGGTTTCTTTGCTAACCTGTCTGATTTCAGGTTTGTATGGTTGCAGTCTGTCTAGGCATTTGTTAGCTTTTTAGCTTTCTGTTGGGCAAATTATTCATGTCTGTATATTAACTTGTTAGGTCACCAAGCTTGATATTTTTTATCTATAATACATACTTACATTTTGATCCCAAAAAAAATCTATCATAGTACTCATACAAATATTTTATAACAATTTAACATCCATCATATCACAATAGTATTTCCTTTGTGATATCCGTACAAACATCCTATAATAGTTTACCACTAGTTATAACACAATAAAAGGCTCTTAGTAATAAATTCACTTTGAGGAATTAACGTTATGCCAAAAAGGGTATACGCCACCAACTTGTTCTTTCCGTGGAGTGTCCTTGTCCAGTCACAGGTTCAATCTTGGTCGCACCACCTAACACATCAATGATTATAAATCATCACATTTCCATTTGATGATCACGGAACTCGTCACCATACATATTCTAAAAATATAAATGTTCACATTCATGTGTTCCACATATTACACAATCATATAATGAAATCGTTACAAGCATTTAAATCATTTCTGACATGGAAGTCTATCGTAGAAAATCATCATTAAAAGCTAATTCACTGGTGATGAAGAATTCAACAGCAAAAATGCTTTGTTGGTGACACAGGATCCAGCTACGAAACTGATTCGCTGCTGGCATAGGATTCAACAACGAAACTGATTCGCCGATGACTTATAAATCATCAACGCAATCCAGTCCAGCAAATGGTGCAGAAATCGTTAGCGCATATAAGTTATTGCTGACTCGGAAATTGTTAACAAGAACCGAGTCACTACCGACCTAGAAATCATCAACGAAATCTGGTTCTATGGCTGACACTGAAATCGTCAGTGCACATGTCCTACTGTTAACACAGAAATTATTGGTGAAAACTGAATTGCTGCCGACTTAAAAATCATCAATGTAAACTAAGTCACTGTCGATTCAAAAATCGTCAATGACAAGGTGAGTCATTCTGGTTTTTCCTTCTCTCTAGGCTACGCATTTTCCCTTATACATTTTCCAACCTAGCTGGGTATAATCATCACTGACCACACTCCAATCATCATACATCATTACACTACACAAAAACAACATCTTCATAAGTACATTTACCAAGGTTTCTCCTGAGTCATCACTTCCGAGACTGGCACCTAGCTGGGTATAATCATCACCGACCACACTCCAATCATCATACATCATTACACTACACAAAAACAACATCTTCATAAGTACATTTACCAAGGTTTCTCCTGAGTCATCACTTCCGAGACTGGCACCTAGCATTGCTACAACCATACATTCTTACATTCATAATTGTATAATGGTAATGCACCTGCACAACTAATATGATTATTCAGCACATAAGGGTTCTATTTCCCATTCATCTTATGTCATTCTAATTATGTTCATCATGCATAGTTTTACTCATGATTCATTCCCTCCCCCCTTGGCTGAAACCTTGCTTCCTATTACTCCCTAGTTTGTACATGCAATTTCATCATATTTTATCACAAGTTTACTCACAATAACATTTCTTAATACCTATTCCAATGATTCACAAACATACATGTTCATTCATTATTCAACAAAACGTACTAGATCATGATGTAATTTTCATTTTAGCTCCAGCATGTTTTTAAGGCTTACTAACAATACAATTTTGCTCTTAACATCAATCCAACACATTTTCACATAACTTCATCCACAACATATACAAAATTTATGTCATTAACACAAGTATAATCATAACAATCATGCTACAACCATATTCTGATTCATCGAACCATAATCATGCAAGTTCATTAATCTCAAAATAAAATCAAAGCATTAACATTAACATAAATTTTGTTTTTGCTTAAATATCATTCTAAGGGTTCAACAAGATCATAATTTTGCACCTTCTTACATTTTATTTTCACACAACTCTTCACTCATGCATGCTAAACCCATACATTATCATGAACACAAATTTTTACCCCAGCTCATGCATGTTTCTATGAGTTAAACAAGGTCACAGATTTTAGGTTTTATCATTTCATTTCATCCTTTTCCATTATTTCCCTTGGTTGGCCCTTAATCTAGGTTTCGTTCATCATGTTCATCCATTTCTTTAGGTCAACATTTCTGAAATAGGTCCCTCATCCAACCCCCCTCTTCTTATTAATCTTTCTATCTAGTCCTCTCAAGTAAAAGGTCTAAGAGCCCTAGCCAAACCCTTATGGTTTTCTTCTCTTTTTTGTTTTGAAATTCACAATCTTATTAATGGTTGATAGTGTTTGGCTTGGGCTAAAATGTTATTTGCCTATCATTAAAATAGTACGACCCGCTCTTATATCTTGTGTTGATACCATAAGCATACCATAAATATGATTCCTAACGGGTCTATTAATTACTCTAGCCTCCAACCATAATTAAGGATCGTGAGGAGGATGGGTGAAAACATCTTCTTCATATTTGACAACCCTATCGACACTATATATCTCCTATAAAACAAAACAAAACAAAACAACAAAAAGAAGTTAAAATACAAAATTCATATTAATGATGCAAATGAATATGAATTTTAATTAAACTAATTACAAAAAAAAAAAAACTTACAACAAACGCTTTCGCTCTATTATCAACAAATATTTTCACTTCTTTTCCCCAATCCACCTTTCTTATATAAGTTTTCTAATATAACTCTATTGGAGTTGGTTTCAAGTTGTTTTTTCTGCCAAATAAATAGTATGTAAAAGGTCTCACAAATAAAGACTAAATTAAAAGCCGAAGAAAAATAATTAAATATACAACAATGAGTTCTTATGAGGTACCTTACATGATGTATAAATGTAAATGCTCCCCCTATATAGTTGATCATCAAATCATAAGTTTCTTTGTTCATGTTTTGAGACCCTAATCATGATTGCTTTTAAAATCTATTTGATGCCACAAATTCTTGAAACGTTTTCCAATAACCCTTTATGATGTGCCTCATCTATGATTTATTTCACAATGCTATATCATTAGAGTCAACTATGTTCATTGCATATTTGCAGGCATCATACCATAAATCATGTAACCTCATATAAAAAATTATTAAGAAGAAATTATGTAAGGAAATAAAAGATTATAAATTTATAATAATCTAACATTTTGTTACTTAATACTTACCTAATTGCACTTTGGTTTTTTCATATTTTCCTTATCACTCTCTCATTTTTCATATATAGTAAGATTTTTCCTTAAAAGTCAATCTATATATTAATTGGACTTTAAAATTTAAAAAAAAAACTATATAAAAAAATTATATATATCTAACCTTAAACTTTCCCAACCAAGTATTTACCATATTAATCCTTTTATGATGATCTTGAAATCGACTCTATTAAAACAATGGTTCTTCAAATAATGATTTCATTTTAGATGTGATCAAATAGATCATTTTAATATCGATAAACCTAAAACTCAATACATGAAAGTCATGTTTATTCTATGTAAAAATTAAAATAACTTGACACAAAAATATAACCATAATAGTGAGATGAAAACATGACTTATATAATGTGCTTGACATTCCATTTACAATAAGTTTTATTGAATAACGGTCTTATGAAGAAGGGATTCCATCTCTTTTGCGTGGATTGGATGAATCTTGGTCAATAACATCTGCAAGAGGTGTTTCTATAAGTACCTCTATATGATTTGCACCTAAATTAACTACATGTTCACGATTACCAACAATATTGTTTGATGAAGCAGCAATGCTCTTATTAAACTAAGAACTTTATTTTTCTTTGAAATATGGTAGCTAAAAGGAAACAATTAACACAAAATAAAAAATGTTCATCAAGATAATAATTTAATAATAAAATCACAATCAAATAAATGATGCATATTCATCATTTCAAAGCAATATCTCATTCATTTAATCACCAAAATCATCTCAAGCAATCCAAACATCAATCCAAAACAAACCAATTGTAGCCTAAGTTACATATCCCTTTAAATTTTTAGTAAAAATATCTAGTAAAAATGTTTACTAGATAGGTTTGGTTGTTATAATGAAATGCAAGAGATGGCAAATTCATTCCAAAATCTAGCTTTGAACTTCCAACCATCCATATCACCCTTATACTATTTGAAAAATTATAGGAAGAACATACACACGAGTAACAGACATTCACTTCACAACATTTTTTTCTTTTTGAAGTCAATGATAATTGCAAGTGAGATCCATAAATTTTAAATGTGAATGAACATATTCTAAGAATAGAATCATGAGCATTTCAAATAGTTCAATGAAAAAGGATGGCAAACAAGTTAAAGGCTAGAATTGTTATGTCAATTTCAAAAGGAAAAAGAAATCTTCAGCTTTTTTTATATCATATACTACGATATGTTTCTATGAGTAATTTCTTTTTTTACTCCAAACATGTAAATTTCATTATCAAATTATTTAATTTTTTAAGCATGTGAATTAAGCTATAATTATGTGCTAAGAAACTACATTAACCTCAAAATCAAAAATTCAATTAATTAAACCATAATAAGGGATTAATTTGATTTGCATATTAAAAGGGAATGCAAATTCATAGTTGAAACAAAGAATAGAAACCTAAAAGATTTTGAAATGCATTTGAATTCTAACAAATGTGTATTGACTCTTAGCACAAGATATTAAACATGAGTTAATAAAATAAATAAATAAAAAAACAAGGCAAGAAACAAATAGCTAATCCAATTTTGCATATACAATAATACACTTCAACAATAGAATTTAGTTCTTTCGAAGATGTATAACACAAATAACAAGAAACATAGAATCCAAAAAAACGACACATAAAATAATTATAAACAATACTAAGCAAACATTAACCTATAATTTTACTAAAAAAACAAACAAAAGAAACCAATCAATGAATAAAGATACATGAAAACATTAAAAAAAAAAAAAACCTAGTATCAGATCTTAAAACAACATATCCCCATCTCATCTCCACAACCCCTCATCCACCCTTACTACCTTTTACAGTTGACCCATCAACCTCAATTCTAAACTAAAAAAAATTGAAACCATAATCTCTACCCTATCCTTGAACCACCATTAACCCATTCATCCAAAATTACTAGAGAAAGAGTGAGAGATATACCTATTAAAGATGAGAGACCGAGAGATAGAGATTGAGCGATCGATAAAGAGATAAAGAGAAAGATTAGGTGATAAAGAGAAATATCGGGTTTTAATAGATTTTAACATCTCTAATAGAAATCTCATCAATAATTCTATGTGTTATTTTAACTCCTCATCAATGCCGCCATAATTTCTTATGGAATTTTTTATTTTTTAAATATTTTTTATTCCATCGTAATTCCATAAGAAATAAGATCCTTAATTTTTGATGCTTTAGTCCATTGTTGATTTTGTCAAAATAATCAAACCTTTTGTAACTGTTCAATGAAAACGACAAGTTTATCACCTATTTCATAAAAATATGAACCTTAATTTTTAAAGGACCAGTCCATCGCTAATTCCATCAAAATACCTAAAATCTTCTATAACGTTTCAAACGAAAATGACAAGTTCATCATCGATTAGTAAAAAATAAGAACCTTAATTTTTTATGGACTTATCCATCATTGATTTCATCAGAATACCGTGTTCCATCGCTAAATACATCAATCATTAAGGAATTTGTTTTTTGATCAATTTTTGTGATCCTCTTGCCAATTTATTGTTTTTTGATCAGTTTTTGTGATCCCCTTGCCAACTTAAACACACAACAACACCACCATCAAGCATATTCAATTCCACAATTGAGTTGATATATCCATGGATTTTGTGATAGGTTTGCCTAGGTCAAAAAATGATAGAGATTTTATTTTTATAGTTGTCGATAGGTTTTATAGGATTATAGATTTTATATCTTTTCAGAAAATCGATGATGCAACTAACATAACAGATTTATTATTTAATAAGATAGTTCGACTCCATAGGGTACCTAGAAAAATTATGTTTGACCATGATGTTAAATTTCTTAGATATATTTGAAAGGTTTTATGGGGGAATTAGAAATTAGATTGTTATTTTTTACTACTTGTCATCCACAAACAGATGATCAAATTAAAGTAGTAAATAGAACTTTAACTGCATTGTTAAAAACTATCATTCAAAAAACAATTGAAAGATCGAGAAGTTTGTCTGCTATTTATTGAATTTGCTTATAATAAGAATGAGCATTTTACTATTGATTATTCTCCTTGTGAGATTGAATATAGCTTTAATCCTTTGATTTTTTTGGATTTAGTCTTGATGATAATAGAAAAGCATAGGTAATAAAGACTCTTTGTGAGAATGTGAGGTGACAAATACAAAAAAAAAAAATGAACAATTTGCATTTAAAGCTAACAAAAGGAGAAATAATGTTATTTTTAATGGGTGCATATGCAAAAAGAGAGATTTCATGAACAAAAAAGATTTGAGTTGATGCTGAGAGGATATGGAAAATTCCAAATCCTTGAAAGAATTAATGATAATGCCAATAAAATAGATATATTAAGTGAGTATGGTGTTAATGTTACTTTCAATGTTTTTTATCTTTTTATGTTTGATGCATGTAACAATTCGTGGACAAGTTTTTTTGAGAAGAAAGGGGATGATATGATCAAAACTACACCAAAAGATCCATTGCAAGTCTCTGTTGGTCTAATTACATGATCAAGGGAAAAGAAGCTCAAAGATGCATCCAATAGGCTTATTTAGAATATTTGGGCCAATATAGATATCAAGAAAATCAATAAATGAAGATCAAACCTTAGTCAATTTAATTCATGCACAAGAGGGGCCTAATTCATCTATAACATGGGCTTAATCATTTCGCAATGGTGGGCTAATTAATCTTAGCATTAGAGGCGATCTTGAGCCTATTTTTTATAATACATCTTTTCTCTAACAAGCATAATTCTTGATCTAACTATTGGATGGAGCTGAGATTTTACCAAAAGTTTTCAAAAATCTTGTTCTATATTAGGTTAACATATTAGGACAATCGAATATCAGGAAGGCCTTGCAATAAGGTTCATAAGCTAGTATGTAAGAATTATATTAGTTTCCTAACTACTTTAAGTTTCTTTTTCTTATTTTATTTAAAACTCTTTTATTATTTTTCTAGCATTGTTTAGGAAGTTACCTTTTATAAATATGGATATTTAACTTGTATTTAGGTTTTTTTTCAAGAGGACAAACTTCGATTTCAACAATTATTTTTGTGTTTAAGAGGTTTTGCTCATACTTTTATTTCTTGTCTTTTTATAGCCTTCTAAGGCAGGTGCTTACAAAACCACATGTGGTTTTTTGGGTGGTTTTTCCAAAAATATGTTATAGAGGATTCTTTTCTTCAATCTATTAAGAGTTGTTTCTTTTTTCTTCTTTTTTGTTTTCCTTGTCTCTTGATGCCTAACAAACCATTGAGAGCTTCTAGAAAGGGTTGAAAAGTTAATGGCTGACATTTTATCGAGGGTGCATGTTCTACGAATTAAACCTGAGCAATGAGAGGTTATTTGATCAAAACAAATCATAAACATTACAGAGGAGGTGTTATTCTCCAACTAGGATCAAACCACACTTCATTTAGTGGCATGTAGCTTCTTTACCATCGATCCAAAGTTGGGTGTAAGACTGTTGAATTTTTCTGAAACAATCAAGGTTGGCTTGGGACAAGAAGTTAAGGACTTCCATGTGGCAGGTGAGATACGAACATCAAGAAAAGGCGACACCACCTTAGGGATGGGAACCTCCTCTATTGCACGATGGTGGTTGGAGGTCCTGAGATGATTAGAGATGTCATGATCATTCGCGTGAATGTAGCAACGTGATCAGCCTATTCGGCTTAAGAAAGGGATGTAGAGTAACCTGAACGATGTCGTTTCAGCTAAACCTTACAAATTAGGATTTTTAATTTAGGATTTGACAAACTTCAATTTTATATTTATTCTTTTAATTTCTTTTAATTTCATCCATAATTATCTCTTAAATTCTTAATTTCATGCAATTTCACCATGTCAAACTCAATTGTCAGCCCTAAAATTAAGCACCTTTTACAAACTAGTCCTCAGTTTTTTATTTGTTTAATTGGACCCCTAATTAACCATCAAACTTTCAATTTTATTCAATTTGGCTCCTGATTTTATTGATTGCAGTACCTGAAATCACATGCCTTTTGCAAATTGATCCTTAGTCTTGATTTATTCAATTAAATCTCTAATTATCCATCAAACTTTCATACTTATGATTCAACCTTTAATTGACCAAATCAACTCTTTAAATTTACAATTTGACCCCTAAACTTTAATTAAAGCCTAAAATTAACTTTAAGAATCAATCTTTCTTATAATTAAGCCGTCAACATAGTCAAATTTTCTAATTTCGTATATTTTGACTTGTCACAACCAGTCTTTAGCAATTTCCTGGGAGTTCAGATATATTCTTCTTAACTAATAGGTATTTTTTGTTTTTCTTTAGTCATTTTCAATTTTTTAGTATTTTCTCCTCTTTTAAAAAATTGTTTTTTATTTATGTAGGGTCATAAAATGGGTAACAGCACCTAGAGTATTAACTCTCTGTTATGTAACTTATGTAATTTTTCTGTTTAACAAACAACTCTTGAAAAAATAAGAGGCATAGATTATTATTCATAGTGAAATCTTAAAAACCCTATAAATCAGTAAAATATCAATTTCCCCCTGAATAATATCCATATATTAATTCAAGATAATTTTAAAAATTAACTCAATCAAATCCTTAATTTTTCTAGGACCAGAAATATAATCCTTGTACTAATTATAATATAGTCTTTAATTTATAAAATATATTTTAATCAAGTCATAATTAAATCATTCCATTATAATTTTCGACTAAATATTCCTAATATGTATGACTTATTAAGTTCCTAATATGTTGGCCCAAATATAAATCATAACTCTAATTAAATAAAATTAAATGAGTTAAACAATTGAATTTATTATCAATTATGCAATTGATTAATTTATATTTGAAGATCAGATGCATCGTCTAACAACGTGTCATGATCCTCCAAATATTAAAAAAAGTCATTAGTGGTTTAACTTGACCTTTTAGTGGTTAGTTTCTCTATGTAATTATTTGTTTTTCATAAATAAGGTTCTGATTTAACATTAAAGCATGAAGTATATCTGTCATGTTAAATCATGTTTGTTCTCTACATAATAGTTATTGATTGTTTGAATAAAATTTGAAACCCTTTTCAAATCTCATTCCACCTTGACCAAGGATTTCTTTGGTCAATAATATTTGAGAACAGATAAAATATTTTCTTTAATTCACCTATAGTAATGAATCCTCTTTTGTTCACTCAAATACCTTCATATAATTCATGTTATACTCAATATTTGCCCTTTTGTTATCTTGATTAGAATAACATGTAACAGAATCAAACCATAACTTTCTTTATATAAGATGATTTAGTGATCTCAAGTCTAAAAATTACTTACACAACCATCATGTGAGCATTTTAATAAACATAAGTGATCTCTCCATATGGAATCCCCATGTGGGTCAGTTCAATATATGTATCTTATGACAAGCACTTACATATTAGTTCAATTTATGAAAACAATTATTTCCTTTCACAAAGAAAAGAACATAATATGTATCAATCTCTATGACTCTAACGAATAACCAGTATTTAAGAGAGCATCAATCAAGAACATTTTAAGAACAATGCTTTGATGCAATCAGAATCTCATTATTACAATAACTTAATAATTTCTTTTGCAAAGCATTTTGGTCTCATTGACTTTATATGTACTCTAAATTCATTAATCTAATTTTATATGAATGTTAAAGATAAATTAAGCTTTTATTGATAATAAATATATATTTACATGAATATAATAATATCACATGTAACCAACTGACTAGCTATAGGACATATTAAACTAACAATAAATATATCATAAATCCTTCAAACTAAAGGTTCACAATCTTTTAATTTTTAATATTTTTAGCATATATATTTTTAGAATCTATCTCTTTTAAATATTATTGTATTTTCTCTCTCTATAAAGTTACTGACTTTACCATCGGAGAATCCACGCGTTCATCAAAAAAGACCTTTTGCAAGTATCAACTACCAGTCATTTGGCTTAACAGACACCATATGTTACTACCATAGCTATCAATTACCTAGTTTATCAGGCACCACCTGCTACCACCACAATTGTCGATCACCCTCGTTTACTAGGCACCACTTGCTATTATAACAGCTACAAGTCACCTTGACTTACTAGGCACCACATACTACTACTAATTACCAACCCTTTGGGCTTTCCATAGCATGTCATCAGACACCTTAACTAGGAAGAATGAATTAGGTTAATTAAACTAAAAGATCAACCAATTATCCAACACATCAACCTTACTCTTAAGCATCTTGGATTTTATGACTCATTAGTTATAAAAAAAATAATTTATCTTGAAAAACACTACACTAGTGCTAATTGAGTTACAAGTTCATTGATATGTTTAACTTCCTTTTATTCATTTGAAAAATATCAAATTTGTAGTGTTAGAATAAGTTTAGTCGCAAAGACTACCTCCATTGAAACCAGTTAAGTATGGTTCAAATCTAGAAAACAAAATGTTATCTAAAAGAGGTATTTGAATTCACTTCTCACTACTTAAATTTATACATGTACGTGACAAGCAAATAGTTAGTAATTCATGATCCTATCACACTACAAGTGAAGATTCTGAGGAAGGAATCCAATTAGTTCAATGGTGTTGAATCCATAGTTGTTGTTGATCAGGTAAAACAATCTCTCCTTCCTAACTTTTTTTTTTTTTTTGCTTTAAAATTTCTTATCATGGTTATTTATTTTGGATTTATATTGGACAAGACCCGCTACCTAGTGGTGGTTCGATTCAACAAGGTTAATTATGCAAATGTATCTACAAATAACTATGCCTTGTATGAAATAAAAGTAAAATGAGTGTGATGTCTTTGAATAGTAATTTTTGATTTCTTATAATTTATCCAACTCTATAGCTTAATGCTTTGTAAGTGTCATGAATGTGTATCATACTCCACCTAAGTGATTCTCTTGTTCCCTATTATATTTCTATTATTGCATGTTAACCCTTATGCTGCCCCAACTAGCTACAATTTGTAACGAGTTTCTGATCGACCACCATGAAGGCATAATTTATATCCTTACTTTCCAAAAAAGGGTAATGATGGGTTCTCGAATATCATACATGCAGCGGAAACAATAAAACAAAATTATTTGGGGGTCTTTATGATCCCATTAGATTGATCTAGATTTGTTTAGAAATTTATTACCTGAAGATCTGATCACTTACACAACCGTTTGACTTAACATTTCAGTGATCAATTTCTCAATATAATTAATATCATTTTATCAATAATTTTCTGATTTAACATTCAAGCATGAAGTATGTCTGTCATGTTAAATCATATTTGTTCTCTATATAATAGTTATTGATCGTTTGAATAAGCTTTGAAACTCTTTTCAAATCTCATTCTATCTTGGCCAAGGATTTCTTAGTAAATACTATTTGAGAACAGATGAAACATTTTTCTTAATTTACCTATGATAATAAATCCTCTTTTGATCACTAAAGTACATTCATATACTTCATGTTATATCAAATCTTTGCCCTTTCATTATCTCGATTAAGATAACATGTAACATGATTAAAGTGTAACATTCTCTTAGTGATCTCAAGTTTAAGGATCACTTACACAACCATCACGTGAGCCTTTCCATAGATATAGGTAATCTTTCCATATGAAATTCTCATACAAGTTAGTTTAACATACATGTCTTATGACAAGCATCTACATATTAGTTCTAGGTATCCCTTATACTTCAACTTATGAAAACAATTGCTTCTTTTCATAAAGAAAAGAACATAATATATATCAATCTTTACTACTGTAATAAATGTCCAATATTTAAGAGAGCACTGACCTTGAATATTTTATGAACAATGCTTTGATATAATTGGAATTACATAATTATAACAACTTTATCATAATCCAATTTTTGACCATTTTATTTTAATTATTTTATTTACTAAAAATGATATAAAAAAAATGATGAAAAAATAATGATGAAAAACAAGTTAAAATGAAATAAATAAAGAATGAATTAAAGTTTGGGTTAAAGGCAACATGATTGGAAGTATAAAGATTTAATTAAATTTTTGACTAGTTTAATTAATCAAATCAAGGGTTTAATTGGAGAATTGATAGGTTTTAAGACTTAATTGAGCTTGGAATTGATTTAATTAATCCAGTCAAGGGTTTAATTGGAGAATTGATAAGTTTTGAGACTTAATTAAGCTTGGAATTGATTTAATTAATCCAATCAAGGGTTTAATTGGAGAATTGACAAGTTTTAGACTTAATTGAGCTTTGAATTAACTTATTCAAGGACTTAATTGAAAAAATATTAAAGTTTGAGGTCAAAATTACAAAATTAAAATCCAAGGACTACATTGAAAATGGCGCGCATATGCAAGGGACCAATTACAGTTTAAATCAAGGGCTTAATTATAAAACTTTTAAAACTTCAAGGGCCAAAATGCAAATAACTATTAAACACCAAAAAACAGTGTCATTTCTAGACATTGTTCATCTTCTTCATTGCCTCAGCCGCCCACTGTAACCATTACACCTACAATCAATGGTTGAAACAGCATTGTTCTCTCACTATAAAAGCCAGAGAACGAAAGGCCACAAAAAAAGAAAAAAAAAAAAAGGAGGGCAGAAACGAGGGGCTGAGAGGAGACGAAGAAAAGAAAAAAACGCAGGAAACAGAGCGAACGAGAGCAATAAAATAGAGAGAGGGAGGGCGACCGAAACAAAAAACTAGGGGAGGAGAAAAGAAAGAAGAAAAAAAAAAGAGAAGGGACGATAGGGTGAAGAACGAATAACAAAGGGGAAGAGTGGACCGAACAAGAAAAAACAACGAGGGAGACGATCAAGAATAGAGCCGCCAGGCCTCCCCCCATGATCTCCCCTCTATCCACCTAAGACTGGTGCGAGGGGAGGTCTGGATTTTCTCATTCTCCCCGTTCCTTTCTCACGAGCTGGTGTTTTTTTGTTAACTCGATTTTGCTGCTAAATAAACTGATCCAATTGTTGGTGCTTTGCTTCTGGAAGTTGCAGGAGTTTATGATCAAAGACGAAAAACCATGGAAGGAGCAATCCCAAAGAGTGATCAAGTCCTTGTTGCTCTCAGGCTCCTCTGGATCTCCGAATGGGCCTGAACAATATGTTGCAGTAATGAATGCAACGTTCTCTGCACCATGCTATTTGGTGCCTATAAATTCCTGTTAGGTTGGCGCTCACAATCCAATCTTCTTGCAGCAGGCTTCCTGCGTCACCGGAGGTGTATATGTTAAGTCCCAACAGGTTTCCCTTGTCGACCATCGTCCTTTCATCTCCTTCGCACCAGAAGTAGTAGTGTAGAATCTGCTCCATCAGCGCAACGTCTCAGCAACAACAATGTAGCAGACCAGAAGAGGGGAAGAGCGAAAAAAAAAACCAGAATAACAAGAACGAAGGGCGAGGAGAAAGGCACTCAGCACCAGGTAAGTTGCGCTTTCCCTTCTTGCATTTTAATTACATACTTCTGTAGCAGGCGTGTGTGAGCAGTTCATGCACGCCTGCTAGTAAAAACTAAAAAAAACAATGGTCAGCCGGTTTGGACCCGGCTGAGCGGGGTCCAACCCAGCCACATGGGCTGAGCTAGGCCAAGCCCCTCAAAAATTAAAAAAATAAAAAAATATAGAAAAAAAATATGTGTATGCGTGAATAAAAATAATGTAAACTTATTAGTTTGTTCATAAATACCAGAGTCAGGAATAAAAATATTAATTTTTTTTTATTTAACTACATAAAAAATAAAAAAATATGCGAATACGTAATAAAATAAATTTATTTTATTTGTTTATTCACTAGCGTTAGAGTGAGGAATAAAAAAAATATTGATCTAAATTTATTTTATAACTACATAATATTTACCAACGTCAGAGTTGGAATTATTCGTAGTCGAATATTCACTGGCGCCAGAGTCAGGAATATCGCACATAAACCATCAGAGCATAAACCAATAAATGCTTAGCAATTTAAGACAAAACCAGCAATGCAGTCTGCCTCAGACAGAACGTTTAAGAGGCGATAATATCTTCTCCTTTATATAACCAGTCCCGTTTCATAGAATCTCTGTTGACCAGTTAGGGTTCCTAGTGACCATAATACTAGGTGGCGACTCCTTAAACAAGACATTTTCCCTTAAAAGAACCAGATATCAGAAATCTGTTCTTTTTCCATAATCAAGATTATTTTTAAGGCCGTCACGATGTCCGGGTGCGACAACAGAACATAATATATATATCAATCTTTACTGCTGTAATGAATGTCCAATATTTAAGAGAGCATTGACCTTGAATATTTTATGAATAATGCTTTGATACAATTGAAATCACATAATTATAACAACTTTATAATTTTCTTTGCAAAGTATTTTTGCTCATAAACTTTATCTTTACTCTAGATTCATACATTAAATATTAGATTCATTAATCTAATATTATATGAATACTAAAGATAAATTAAGCTTTTATTAATAATAAATATGTATTTACATGAATATAATAATATCATGTATTGCCAACCAATTGGCTACAAAACATATAAAATAATAGGTAATCCAACCAATCACATGGGAAAAATCTACAAATCTGGTAAATTTGTATTGTAGAGTTGATTATACGTGGAATTGTTCAAACAAGGCCCGGTAATAATTAAGAAATCATGACAGGAAACAACTCAATGATCAATACATTATATACCGGAGTTAGCAACAAATAGGATTATATTCTCCAGTTAAGAGAAAGTAAAGAACATCCACAATATATGCCATACTAGAAGACCAGAAAAGCTTTGCTTTAAGTTATGTCAATACAATGACATAGGTTCAGGGAAGAAAATCAGAATCCAGTGTAGAATCCAGAAATGCAAATCAAAAGCTTACACAGGGATCGATACTATCACTTCAAATTTATTGCTCCTAGTGATAAGCTCCCTCGCAAGTTGTCGGCAGAGAGACTTTCGGAAATGTATGCAGTATTATGTGAAATGAAAATCCATTCAAAGGTACTGTCCAGCCCTTTGGGAAGAAAAAACACTTGTAGAATCCAAAGAACAAATTAGTTATATAGTGGTGAGTTGTGACAGGGGATTTACTGACACGTACAAAAAAAGATAATTAAATTTTGATTAGCAAAAAGTCTATACTATGATTTCCCAGCACATAACCTAAGCTAACCATTGCGTTTTCTAGACTAAGGTGATTATATTCATCTCCAGTTCCTAAAGTTCGTTTTCTTTTCTTTCTAAAGAACAATCATTTACTCTCGTGTTACTATAAAGAAATGCACAGGAAGTCATAGCGATGAACTTCTTCACACTTCACAATTCAAAAATTTTGAGAAGATAAATAGGTCAATAGCATCGAGAGGGAAAAAAGGTTTAGGCCAAATTTGTTTGGACATAGAGAGGGAGGAGAACAATTAAAATTAATTGTGAAGGATTGAACATAAATATTGCTTCTAGGCAGTACAAATGATAAAAATTTGCAATTGGTTGACAACTGAAAATGTATGAACCATTAGTATTGATATTTACGAGCAGTAAGTGATCTCCTGCTCTACTTCATTATTTTTTTGAAGGGGTAATCAAATATTTTTTATGGAGACATTAGACGATGGGGCATGAATACAAAGCTATCAGCATGGAGATAAAGTATTCTACAGTAAATGGTAATCAGCAATGACCCGAAGGAGGGTCAAGGTTATGAAAAAAGGATGAATTATATAATAATAAAATGTAAGTTCTTAAATTCAAAACAAAGGAAGTAAGATAACTTTAGCAACGACTGGAGGAACTATACAATCAAAGAAGAAACTAACCTGCAGTGGCTGGAAAAATAAAACTATCTAAAGAACTCTTCCATCCATGCCATCAAGAAGACCTGACCACATTCCCTTTGCTGGTGGTAATTGGGCGACAAAAGCATTCCAAGGGGGGTAACCAACACCACTTCCACGGACACGGCCATCCATACGCAGAGACAAATACCTGTAGAACATAATGAACTCGGAAAAGTTAGGAATATTCCTAACGCAAGCTTTATATCAACTTCTACATATAAATAAAGGAAAAACATCATGTTAAGGATAACACACATATACAAAGATTTTTGTTGAGAAGATCAAAATATTTCACTATAATTGGAACCATGGACTCTCAACTCTAATCCCAAGTACGCCCGATCCTCATATCTCACAGCTTTTGTTTTGCACAAACACACACATGGTACGTTATAAGTTGGAAAAAACAATCCTAAACCCAATACGATGAGCTTATACAGTTAGGAATTGTTAAGGTGTAATTGATGCCACATCTTTAACACAAGAGAACTGATTTCTTAAAGCATGCTTCATATTCTCACAACCATGTGAAATAGTGAAATGTAAAATTACAGAATTGATTTGCAAGAATTAATCCTTGCATTTTCCTGCACTAGAAAAAGGCAAGTAAATGGAAGAATACATACACAGGAGATTCAGGGGAGACGCCAGCCAGCTTCTTCTGTTCATCTAACCAGCTGTAATTTGTTATGTGTGGAATGAGAAGGAGTGAGCACAAAATTCGAGAAAAAACAAAGAAACATTTTTCTGACACGATTTCTTACTTGGACCATTCAGAAACATAGATAGGAGCCAGCTGCCAGAGTCTCTTCCTCTTGGTGGTAAGCTCCTTCATCTCCTCACCCTCGTCAAACTCAAAACTAGGTAAATTCCCATTTGAAGCAAATGGAACCACAAGCACCCCTCTATCCAAAAGGCTCTGAGTGAAAGGCTCACTAAGTTTAAAAGATTCTAAAATGAAAGGTGCAGGGCCAGCACAGATTACAAGACGAGCAACACCCCTCAAAGAGCTCACAGAAATGATCTTCTTTTCATCCACACGGAGCTTAAGATTTGAAAGGTTTTCCTCTCTTGACAGCCTAGCCAGTTGTACATTTTTAGCTTTGTTCTCCCTGTAATATAGGAATGCGAAGATAGCTGCTGCTCCAATGTCTATGCCCAGACCTTTCAGTATCTCAGGTACTTCAGCTACTCTTGATGGATTTGCTAGAGCAGCAATCAGTCGCGTGGTTGCTATTAATCCTCCCAAAGCACCACTTGCAATAAAAGCTAGGTAGAAAAACATCCGGACAGACCGAAATGGAGATAGAACTTCACTCCTTATCTTGGCTGTAGAGCTGAAGAACAAATGAAAGAGTGATTACAAGGAACCCTCAATTGTAAAAAAAGACTGACAGCTGAAGCATTGAATGGGGGGGAAAGGTCAGAGAGGAACTGAGAATATTCTTTAACAAACTTAATTCCATGGACAAAAGCGTAAAAGTCAAGCACATTGCAATACATTCAGCTGTCTGTCTTCCTATGCGGATCAACCAGTCAATATTTGTCAGCTTTCACCCTTCAACCATTTCATTTCATGGTCTAATTTTCCAATTCAAGATACAAAGTACAAAAAAAAAATTGAGAAGAGGAGAACCCACCTGACTTCAGTAGACGGAGAGGGTTTGTTGGCAGCAGAGCAGGTGATGGTGGTAGTGGAACAACTTTGCCTCTTGCAGCTTAGCATGTGTTGTGTTAAATTATGATCAATACAAGAGAACAGTGCACTGTTTCTGTGATTGCCAATTTGGTATTTGTAGTTGTTGTGGTGATTGAAGTTAAGGGGTCCAGCCATGTTGTAGGGAAAGAGACCCATGAAAGAAGCCATGGCTGGCGCTGGAACCTTTGCAAAATTTCCAACTCGCAGGGATTTTATTTGTTCGAACAAGAAATTAAATAAATCCTGTGATGCCGCCGCCGCGTTGTTGGATGATCGTTATAGCGCCACGCTTTCCCGTTTATTTCTTTTGTCCATGCGATTTTACATGGGCTGGATCATCCAGAGCGATAACTGAAATCCAAAGTACTATTAATGTGGAGGAGGTGGACATATTAGCCAATTAAAAGAGCATTTGAAAACGCCCAGTCAATCTGTATTTTTTAAAAAAATTAAAAATATATTAAAAATTAATTCTTTTTATATTTTAAATCGTTTTAATATATTAATCTCAAAAATAAATTTTAAAAAATAAAAAAAATATTATTTTAATATATTTCAAAATAAAAAACACTTTAAAAAACAATCACACTCTTAAACAAACCCAAAAAACCACCGGCTGATTTTGTTTTTTCACCACTATAATTGGTTAGATTTGAAAAGTACAAATGAAATCCTTTATGTTTTTTTATTTAAAAATATATTAAAATAAAATTTTTGTTATTTTTTTTAAAAATTTTGTAACATTAACATATTAAAACTCCAAAAATATATAAAAAAAATTAAGCAAAAAAAATTAAAATTTCAAGAAACATAGTCCGGAACGCAATTCCAAACGGTGCAAATGTTATTTTTTTAAAATGTTTTTTATTTGGAAATACATCAAAATAACATCATTTTATTTTTAAAAAATTTATTTTTGACATTAGCATATTAAAACGATCCAAAAATACTAAAAAATAATAATTAAAAACTAAAAAAATTCAAAAATTTTCTAGAAGACATTCTAGAAGGCTAAACTAGAAGAACTTAGCTTTTTTTCTTCTTAAAGCCCCATTTGTCGTCTTAAGCATATTAAACAATTATGGTAATGTACTATCTAACTTTTTCATGTGATGGTTCATAATAAATAGCAAAAAGCTTTGGGGTAATGACTGCAATATCAAGTCAACACTTAACTCATGATCCATAACAAAACTCAATTAGCCAATTTCTCAATTTAGTCAATTGTTTTCAAAATATGGGTGTTCAGTGAAGAACCTTATATTATCTTGTAGCGAAACAATTTATTAGAGGTCTCGTACCTCTGAATCCAACTAGCCTCATCAAAAAAAAATTTAAGATACATAATCATAATATGGACATCCATATTCCTATATTACCTTTGAAGTTCAAGTGATATACTGGTTAACATCACATGTATTTTGTTTATCGTCATTAACATAACGTTGATGTTCATTTATAACTTCTTCTTCAGTGTCCTCAGCAGAGGCATTTGGAATTAAATTTTCAAGAACATACAATCTCTTTTCTTGCTTGAGAACAATTCTCATATTTTAATGTCAATTTAAGAAATTTGGTTTAGTCAATTTATTAGCTTCAAATATGTTTTGTATATATATGTTACTACTCATTTTATCTATCAACCTATTAATGTAAAGATAGCAAATATTAGTTTCATGCGTGCATATTTAAATTTTAAATTTAGATCAGGTCTTTAATCCTAATTTGATCTTTCATTATTTTCTTGCAAATTAATAGTCTTCCTTATTAAGTCGGGAAATCTCACTTAGATTTTTCTAATGGATTAGGATTCCATTTAATTTATCTGATATTGAGTGACTTAATAAATCAAAATAAATTAAATTGGATAGATAACCTAGTTTATCAATCACATCTCTATGTAACTTCTAGATCAGTTAGGTGACAACTCTTTATCTAAATATATCTTATATGTTTCGCATAACCTATGTCTCTAACCTCATATGATTATAAGTAACTCATTCAAATCATATAGGTTAGTTAAGTATAACTCAATTTTATAAAATTAAACATATTTGATTAATAGTAATTTTAAGTGACTCAATAAGTTATCTATGAATAAAACTTTTGTTTTATACATATAAAATTGATAGGCAATTTTTCATGTTCTCAATATGTACTTAATATTTTATAAAAAGATTTAATAATTAAGGAGGTCTCATTCAAAGCATAGCATAACATATATATAGATATATATAAACATACACCATTAGCATACCATTCTAATTAGATTATTATGGATATTTCGAAGTCAATACTCTTAATCCATTGAAGGAAATTAGATGGTCAAATCCTAGGTAGTTGTAGCAAGTCTTCATAAATCCATCGTAAGCACTTTAGTTATAGCCTTCATTGCCATTTCTTTCAACACTAGACCGAAAAAAACCCGAATGGATTATTTTGTCCCCAACTATTTTCTCAATGCTAAATATATTCCATAAAAAAGACAACTCCACCCCTAACTGCATGCCTAACATATTTTTTTGTCGATGATAAACTTTAGGTTTGGCAAGGTCTGGCACCCCTACCACACCCAGGTTACTTGAGTCTGGCGCTGTTGCCAGACCCACATAACCTAGGCTTGATGTTCCTGTCAGACCTAAGTGACTTGCCACGTACTTATAGTTTTTAATTCATTCAAATTAAATTTATGGCTTTTCTTCAATAGTATTAATATTTTTTAAAAAAAATTATTAATGATGATGATGATGATAAATAATAGTAATACAAATATTAACAATGATACTAATATTAATAACAATAGCAACAACAATAACAACAACACTAATACTAATTCTTTATTTTACTCTTCAAATCAAATTTATAGTTTTTTTTTCGATAGTAATAATTTTTTTTCCAGATTTATTAATAATATTTATAATATTAATAAAAATATTAGTAAACATGTCTCACATAAGTTCTTATAGTTTTTAATTTGATTCTTCAAATCAAATATATGATTTTTCTTTAATTGCAATAATTTTTTTTTGAAATTTAATAATAAGAATAAGAATAATACTAATAATCATAATAACAACAACAAGATCTATGTTTCTAGGGTATAACATCCCTTTCTAAATCCAAGGACCTTAAATCTACTAGGGCTGGCAAACCTAGGAGCACTAGGGCTGGTGAGCTGGCTGTTTTGCCAGACCCAAGTTACTCAGGTCTAATGCACTTTCCAAACTCAAGTAACTTGAGTTTGGCTCGTTACCTGACTCAAGTTTCTTAGGTCCTATGCCTCTGCCAGACCCAAGGTATTTGAGTTTGGGTTTGGGGATGCCATATTTAAATTATTTAGGTTTGACGCCCCTGTTATATCCTAGTTCCTACCATTTTTTTTTGTAGTCTTTTTCTTCACACTTGTTTTTTTTTGGAAAAAATATTATTTTTTATTATTTACAATTGGAGTATTTATCATTCTACGCATGATCTATTTATATTATTCTTTTTGTTCATGCATTATTCGTCTGTAATTTGTTTTTTTTATTTTTTCCTTTATTTTTTTTTTAAAAATTATTATACAAAGACTAATGAAATAATATTTCAATGTAGCAATTCCAACATAATCCCATTATTATACTATATTAAAAATGAGTTTAAGATCTTTCATGTTTTTATTAAGACACATAATCTTTATTGTATTTTATTATATATAAGCATCAATTTTTTTTATTCACAATTATATTTTTTACTCATTGTAAAAAATAATTATTGATAACACCTATATATTAATTCATTTGTATTATAAAAAAAGTATTCGACTTACAACTAGGCGAATTGTTGTGTTAGTATTTCTTTATATATTTATTGGCATAAACAATTATTTATTTATTTAATTAAATTCATAAATAAACTTTTTAATTTTTAACAATAATTTTTGTTGTAAAAAATATATTTAAAAAACTTATATATCTGTTTTTTATACCAAAAAAAATATATTAAACCCACAGCAAAATATGAGCCATTACGACTACTATATTATATATGTAAAAAATAAACCATATCAACAAACAAATCTCAAATCGGACCATCCATGAGCAAGCAAGTCGGTAAACTCATCACTTCCAAATCACGCGCTCAAACCAAGCGCGCGTGAAGCAGACAGACACCATCACTTCCCAAAAAAACCTTTTTTTTTTTTCTTTGGCTACAGCAAAACTACAGAACACTACTCAACTAGTGCCAGTGCTAGTGCTAGTGCTAGTGCTAGTAGTCTCTCGCAATTAATAAGCTCGCTTCTCCCCTACCACCTCTGTTTCAAGTTTCAACTCTCCCACTCTTCAAAACCCCCTTCTCTCTCCCTTTCTTCCATTGTTCTTCTTCTTCTTCTTCTTCTGCTTCCCTAACACACACAGACTCCTGTACTTTCCTCACCGTACATTTATACAGCGTACGGAGAGCATCTGTGTAACTGTTTTTCTAGATCTCTACCGCATTTCATGGATCTGCAAACCCACACAACACGTACACCCACACTGACACTATCTTGATTTCTCTCTCCCCTAAGGTTTTAGTTTGACTGACCGTTTGTTTACTCTCTCACTGCCCCAACTCTTGTTTTTAGGTTATGCTTGATACTCAATTCAACGGTGGCCTCAGCCGGAGCTCCTGGAACTTCCGCTGGATCTCCAGCAAGCTTCAAGGCCTTTGGTTTTGACAATGCTTTGGATTTTGGTTTGATAAGATGCATACCTTGACGACGTCGCTGCTTGTTCTTTGCTGGTCTAGCTTTGTTTTTGCTTGTTTAGGTAAACATCCTTTTCTTTTCTCACGCTTTTTTTGGTTGATATTTTCAGCTTGATTGGGTCAGAGAGTGCTGAAATTTGGGGTCATTAGCTGTAATTTTGCGTGCATTTTTAGGAATTCAAGGAAAGAGTCTTGCTTTTCTTTGTCAGTTTTGCTTCTAAGAGGTCAATGGGGTGTTAATATGAGAATTGCTGTTTAGCGCAAGCTTTACCTGTTACTGACTTTGCAAAATGTGCTTGTTTCTCCTAATTAACTATCAAGTATCAAGATATGCTATAAATTACCTGCTTCTCTGCCTTTGATTGGAGTGGACATGGTTGTGCATTAATGTTTCTGACTCTTTAGGTTAAACTGGTCTCACTGATTTGCTAATTGCATGGTTGTGAAGTGTACTGAATGAATGGAGATAATTTCTATACCTTCTGTATAGAGAATCGATATTTTTTTATGAAAAAAAATTAGCAGAGTTTTGGAAGCATGTGGGAAAATTGCAGAATTCGGACCTTCATCCATGCTATTCTGAAGGATGGGATTTTAGATTTGACATGTGTGGATAGAGATTGCCAATGATTCTTTAAAATGTTAATTGCCAAAAATTGAAAGAAAGCATATTTGGCAATTGTTTCTACAAATGGATGACCTAAGTTTTACTATAGCATATCGATAAGATACTGATGCGAACCTTGTGATCATATGGTCACACAACCCACAACGAAATTGAAATCTAACCCAAGAAAGCTGAATACTGGGTTTGAAATCCTAATCCAGAGGTAACCTTGTACATAAGAATCAAAGGTATTGGAAAAAGAACTTGAACTTAGAGATAACCCCCGTACCTAAGAACTCAGAGTATGCGAATGACACTACAAAACCAATTAATCTTTGATAAGTTGATGTACAATCTTTGTCCCTGCAAAGAAAAGTTGTTTGCAACATGCAAAACAAAGAAAAAATCTAGTTTATTCAAATCATCATAGCTGCCGAAACTTGCAATTGTAAAAGTAATATTTAGCCCCCTTTAAATAATCCTAATGGATCCTTTTTGGGTTGCAAGTGAGTGAGCTCTAGTTAGTGTTCAACTAGCACAAGTTTAATACTGAAACGAACCCTAAAACAATGTCTAATGGGCCAAAACAAATCCAATTTAGAATAAAATCCAATGCTAATAATATTCAACATTAAAATAAATAAAAGAAACATCATAAAACAAAGTTCTCTTGCTTGAAATCTCCATGCATGGCAGAAACTCCCCGTTTGCTTTCCTTGGAGGCTTTGCCAAAACTTCATGCTCCAAATTAGCTAGAAAACTTTGTTTTTAATTGCTGGAATTTTCTCCCTTAAATTGCCTCCCCTTAGTCTTCTTGATGTGCTAGGAAATCCTGTAAAATAAGAAAAAGAAGAACATAAGAATCCTAAACCTCCTTGCCACCATATACATTTCATAATGGATATAGAATCCTTACAAACTATGAATAATAGTTGCTGCCATAAATGTCTCATTGTTTGACATAAAATCCTTGTAGAATAGGTAAGCCAATAGCCGCTACACATGTTTCCAAGAGCTGACTAGAATCCATAATACATAAGGAAACAATGTTTCTCCAATTTTTGCACATTTTTGGCAGATTTCAATCCTGACTCCAAACACGTCGTTCTCTCTTGTCCGGATGAACTAGCAGACCTACCACATATTGCTAGAAAGGTACAAATGTGTACTTTCCAATCCAATTCGAATCTCAGCAGAATTCCTTTTGCTTCTATAACTCTAGATATAGTTCAAACAGTAGACGGAGGTCCAGACATACAAATTTGACAAAATTCATTCAGTAACTTTGACCCTCTAAAACAATCCCTTTCCTAATCCTGATTGATGTGAAATTTTAACTCAATATAGAACATCATGTCTAAAAGCTCCGATAAAAATCTCAGCCGATCCAACAGTCAAGTTGAGAGTTATGCACAATAGTGTAAAATTAGACAATATAAAGTTTTTCAATAGTATAAAACTGGACAATATACAATTTTACATCAAAATCCGAATTTGACTTTACTTGGATCGTATCATATATGGTCTTCATTCCACATCTAGTAATGCTGATACATAAAGTAAAATATCATGGTGCTACAATGTATCACTCTTCCTAATACACATTACCTGTGGCCTTCCATTCTTTCTTTTCTTTTATTTTCTTTTTTTTGTGAGGGGATTGTCTGATAGTATAGGATTTATACTCTCAGTATAACATGTCTCTTTGTCTTAAGTTTCTAGTCTTAACTAAATTATGAATCCCCAATTCTTTTTTTTTAGGTCTCAAATTTAATACCAAAATCTCAATGCTTCTTACCATATAAAGGAGATGTATAATGACGAGGAACTACTCCAGATGAAGTGATCGAGATTCTTTTCATCTAAGGAAATCATCTCATTTTCTTTTTTGGACACAACTCTGTAGAGATTGAAATTGAAATATCACTCTCCAGATGCTTTTGTTAAAAGTACATTAACATTGGTTTTGCTTTTGGTCAATTCTAGATTGGCTTTGTATTAATTGACTTCAGATTTTAGGAAATCAAGCAATGGCTTGAACTCTTGCCTGTTTATTGTTGAGTCTTTTAAGAGGGTAACTGCTTTTGGGTTATTCACTGTTTAGCTGGTTAAATTGATCTAACTGGTTTGCTGATAGCATGGCTGTCAAGTTTACTGTATGTATTAAGAGATTAGCATGATCTCACTGATTTCTATACCTTCTTTCTGGAGAATTAAGAGATTGTTTTTAATGAGAAAGTAGAAAGAATTTGAGAAGCATGAGGGGAAATTTGCAGAATTTGGAAATGAGATTTCTGTTGAGTAAGATTGTACATTCATCTTGTGTTGAAAGATAGCTTAAATGCTAACACCATGTTTCCTTATAAATTGAAAACGATGCAATAAACCTCAGGAAATAGGCACAACGGATTATGTGTACTTGCTAAAATTGTAAGAAACCATATATGCATTATGTGTATTTGCTAAAATTGAAAGAAACCATATATGGCATGTTATTTTGATGCTGATAAAGCATTCAGTTGCTTAAGCAATTGATTACCTAAGTCTTTGAACTACTTTTGACAATGCTAATCAATTCAGTAATTATTTTAGGTACCACAATGTATATCTTCTCCTACACCCTGTTACTGGTTTTCTCTTCACATGAAAGGAAATAGTCTAACATATCCACTGTATTTACAGTAGGATTTATACTATAAGCATGATGTGCCACCTTGTTTTAAGGATCTAATCTTCAATTATGAATCCCTGAATTTTAAAAATCTTGAATTTATTATGATAATCTCAATGCTTAGCATATAATTGAAATGCATAATGATGAGAAACTACTCCATACGGAGTACACATTAAGTGGCCAAGTTTCTTTGCATCAAAAGAAATCATTTTTTTATTCGAAGGAGCTCGGTAGAAATTGAAATATCATTCTTCATATGCTTCATTTTAACGAAATCAGTTTTATAGTCGATGTGGACAAATTATTTCCACTGTTTTATACTTTATTTTTAAACTCTTTTTAGTTTTTATGATCTGCTAAATGGTGATGTTTATGCCTACTTTGGTTACTATTCACTTTATTATTGAGTAGGTTTTTTTTTTCCTTCCTATAATTCATTAATTGTTTTTGTAGCCATGCATCCGTACACATTGTTATAACATATTAGATATCAATTAGTCACATGATTTTTTTGGGTCAAATTCCCTGTATTATTTATCACAAGAGGTCTTGCAACTTTGCTTCGTTCAAGAAAATTAACTTATATGTTCTCCGTTCTTTTCAGGACATCCATTACTTCATGTGTATTTGTCTCCTTTGCCACCAAGTTGGCGATTATCTGTGAAAGACATTTTTGTGCAACACGGTAAGGCCATAAAGTTTTAGTATCTGGAAAGGTCAATGTCTTCCTGTAATGGCAAAATTCATTGTTGATAAATTAAGACACTGTAGTGCAGGTCAACCTGTTTTTTTACTCTATGTCAATCTCCATCTATATGTGATAGCTGTGTATTATTGCTGACTATGGACAACATGCACTCTACTGCTTACAGGAATGTCAGCTGCAATGAGTCTGTCATTTGCTCGATCACGACCATCTCATAGTCATGTGGTTCAGCCTTCTTTGGGCCCTTCCCTCTCACCTGCACCTTCTCCAGTACATCAAGGTGCCCTGTATTCTCAATTTTTCAGCAACTTTCCTTGACACTGCTATTGGAATTTCACTAATTTCATCTCTTCTTATTTCAGATTTTCTCCCTGTTCCTCATAGTGCACCCTTACCAAGACGTCATGGTGGTCATCACAGTCATCATCGCCCTGTGAAACCTGCTGTGACTGCTCCATCCCCTTCAGAAGAGCAAAGTAACATCTGGCAGCTAGAGTTTCTAGTTCTTTGTAAGGTGCTTTTGAATTTATGTTGATAAAAGATTCTTTGGCAGGCTGTGACCAAATATGCACTGAGCCACTCACTACAGTTCCCTTTGGCTCACCTTGTGGCTGTGTTTTTCCTATGAAAGTCAGACTTCTCCTAGATGTGGCACCGTATGCAGTTTTTCCTGTTTTGAGAGAACTAGAGAGTGAAGTTGCAGCAGGCACGTATCTGGAAGAGAGTCAGGTGAAAATAATGGGTGCAGGTGCTGATAGTCAAAATCAGGGGAAAACTGTGGTGGATATCAACTTGGTTCCACTTGGAGAGAAGTTTGATAATACTACGGCAATACTTACATATGATAGATTTTGGAAAAAGAAAGTGCCTTTAAATATAACTCTTTTTGGTAATTATGAAGTAATATACATTAGTTATCCAGGTAATAATCTCGATTCTCTTGTAAATCTTTGTGGCTTTACATATATTACTTTAATGGTTGTGACCTACCTCCTGAGATTATATTAGGGATTCCTTCTTCATCACCATATCCAAACTACACGGGGAGTGGTCCAAGTGGAAGTACCAGGGATCTCCCCATCACTGCTAATTTTGTAAACAAGAACCAGAGGATGAATCTTAGAACCATCGTCATCATTACTCTGTCAGCATTTGTGGTTTTAGTGGTTTTCATTGGAGCAATTGCCATTGTCATAAGATGGAGAAAATCTGGAAGACCATCAAGTGCTGTTGGTCCGGCATTCACGTCCTCTATAAATAAAAGATCTGGTATGCCCCTTTACATTCATTTTGTTCTACTTGTAAAGATTTATTTGGTGAAAGTGTCATGTAATGTTTATGCTGTTACATCTCCCCTTTTGAATGCCAATCCTGTTATTTCACAGCTTCTACTGTAGTTTATATAATAGAGAATACAAGTGGGAAAGTTTACAGAAATGTATGCTATCAAAATCTTTTATGTCACTTCACGTCTCTTTTGGAATAGAGCAAGCAGTTTTTGTAGTCGTGCTTTATTGGCTTTATTTTCTATGATCTCTAAATAATTGTTACTAAACAAGACAAGTCCATGCCTAAGTTAAATACTTGATTGCTACATGTGGTGCAGGCATTGGGTCTTTCTTGTCAAGTAGCATTGCAAGCTCAAGACCAATGTCCCTCACGTCCAACATGGCTTCATGTATGCTCTCTGTCAAAACATTTACATTCACTGAGCTTGAGAAGGCAACAGACAAGTTCAGTTCAAAGAGAATTTTAGGTGAAGGAGGATTTGGACGTGTTTTTGATGGGAGTATGGAAGATGGAACTGAAGTTGCTGTTAAGCTGCTTACGAGGAACAATCAGAATGGAGACCGTGAATTTATTGCTGAAGTTGAAATGTTGAGTCGGTTGCATCACCGCAACCTCGTGAAACTCATTGGCATATGTATTGAAGGGCGCACACGCTGCTTGGTGTATGAACTTGTTCGGAATGGCAGTGTAGAATCACACTTGCATGGTATTTTCCTCATCACCTTTGTCTGTCTTTTTATTGGATCAACTTTTTTTCCTTCATTTTTTGAAACATCTGTGTTTAATTGTGCCATGTGGATTCTATAATTTGTCCTGGATACCTCCTAACGATATTGAGCTTTTCATTCAGCAATATTCATTCAATTGTCTTGCAAGTTATTTTCCTTGAAACAAGAAGGTAAAATGAAGTTTCTTGTTCCATGCCCCATTTATTGACACGTTTCAGGTGTTGACAATAATAAGGGACCTCTTGACTGGGATGCACGGTTGAAGATTGCCCTTGGAGCAGCTAGGGGATTGGCTTATCTTCATGAAGATTCTAATCCTCGTGTAATTCATCGAGATTTTAAGGCTAGTAATGTTTTACTAGAAGAGGACTTCACCCCGAAGGTCTCTGATTTTGGCTTGGCGAGGGAAGCAACGGAAGGAAGTTGTCATATTTCTACCAGGGTGATGGGAACTTTTGGGTAATTACTCTTTGCCTTGTCAGTGTTTAGTAAGATTTCATTGGAAACATGACCCATCACCAGTCACGTTGAACTGTTTTTATTTTACTGTTTCTTTTAGGGAGTGGTGGATTTCTTACTGTCCATGAGAATCTGTATGAGTTTGATGATGGCTGATGTTTCTCTTACTTTTTTCTTTACATTAGAAGGATGCAATTATTCAAATATTACTTTAGTCCCCCATCTCACTTGCTGAGGTTTTGGTTTGTAGGTACGTTGCCCCTGAATATGCAATGACAGGGCATCTACTTGTAAAGAGTGATGTTTATAGTTATGGGGTTGTGCTGCTTGAGCTTCTATCTGGAAGAAAACCCGTGGATATGTCGCAACCCCCGGGACAGGAAAATCTAGTGACTTGGGCACGCCCACTGCTAACTAGTAGAGAAGGATTGGAGCAGTTGGTGGATCCTTCCCTGGTAGGAAGCTATGACTTCGATGATATGGCTAAAGTGGCAGCCATTGCTTCCATGTGTGTTCACTCAGAGGTGGCTAACAGGCCATTCATGGGTGAAGTTGTGCAGGCTCTGAAACTGATATATAATGACACAGATGAGACTTGCGGAGACTACTGCAGTCAGAAGGAGTCTTCTGTTCTGGAATCTGACTTTAAAGGCGATCTCGTTCCTTTGGACAGTAGCTGGTGGAATGCCGGTGGGATCTCCCCTCGGTTAACTTATGGGAGAGCCTCTTCTTTCATTACGATGCAGTACAGTTCAGGTCCACTTGAAGAGATGGAAAACAGACCGTTTTCAGCTTCAAGTTTAGATGGGGATCGGTTGTCTTTGCCGTTACATGGGAACCGGTCTGGTCCCTTGAAAACAGTAAGAAGTAAACCAGCCTTTTATAGATTAAGGGGCAGCATGAGTGAACATGGGGGGCTCCTGTCAAGGCGTTTTTGGAATGATGGATATTGGGTTTGAGGTTTTCCTTCAAGAGATGTTCTTGGAGGTGTACAGTTCCGGAGGACCAGGGCTCCCTGGTCTATTGTAGTTTAGGTGTCTGGTATTCATGGGGTTTCCATGTCTGGAGAGATAGAGAGGCCCTCGCTTCTGATTTTGAAAATCTTTATTCATGTTACAGAAATTTGGAGACGTAAGTTGAACACTCGTATTTATCATTATGGATTCTGTGCTCCATTTATATATCCGTTTGGAACAAAGAGCATTCTCTCTATGCTGCAATGCAAAAAAGTTTAGAATTTCATTCCGGTGAAAGCAGAAGTATTATCATCATTATAATTCTTATCTTGGTTGTTTATATATGAAAGGAAGGACATCAAGAAAAATTTGGAGTTCTTAAGGCTTCCCGTCCTGTTAGAGCTTTGCTTCCTTAAATAGCAGGAAAGAGTTTGGTTTTGTACACGGAAGGGTTGCCGTTTGTACAAAGAAATAGCAGGAAAGGGCTAACAAAATGCAGCGGCCTTCCTCACACGCATGTGCTAGATATGTTTTTCCTTTTTATTTAATTTTCTAATAACTCTTTTGTAGCCCAATGAAGGCTTGACCGGAAAAATAAGAAGGGAAAGGAAATGAACAAGACAAAGTGGCCTAACAGACCCAAATGCAGCCTAACTAAGCGTAACAGAGGAGAAGAAAAATACTTTCACAGCTTGAAAAATATTCTTGTTCCCATGTTTGTATCACTCTGACCGCCTGCTATTTTACATGGACGCCACTTGTTTCTTCGCTGTGCGCTTTGTCAGTCTTGTTGCCTAACTTTCTCATCAATGCTCTGTTTGTTTTAAGAAAAACAAATTCCTGAAATTTGTTTTTTTTATTTTTTCATGTTTAATAATAATATGAAATAATAAGTCAACAAAAACTTATTTCCAGTCAATATAAAATAGTTGCTTTGAAAAAAAAAAATGTTTTTCTTCTAATAAAGAAAGAAAAACACTTTCTTTTTTTTATTACAACAAAGAGTACAAATCACGATCTTCCCTAGCAAAAAACATTTTCATAACACAAATCAAGCTACAAAAAATACAATTTTTTCATTCATCACCCACATTTGGCATTTGTATTCTGAACAAATAAACCAAATCAATGGCACAAAATCAAGTGCAGAGAAAGGCATTGAAAATCCCCAAACTGTGTTAATCAATCTTTCCCAGCAAAAATTTTTTTATTTTAAATTTGATCATTATTTTTTTAATTACTATTTATTTTAGATGGTTTTAAAATTAATTTATTTTTTACAATTTCATCATCCTTTATTATATTTATATATTAGATTTTATTATCATTTTTTAGATTGTTATTTTTTTAATATTGACAAGTTTTTAAAATTGATTTTTTTTTAATTTCATCATTCAACTATAAATTGAGCTTTTTGATTGACTTCAAATCTAGGATTTAAAGGGTTGTGAATTTTAGAGATTAATTCAAGTTTAAAAGAATAGTACAAGTTCATTTTTTTTTAACTTATATTTTTTTTATATAATTTAGCATTTGATTTAATTAGATATTTGGCTTCGTTATTTTTTTTCTTTGTATAGGATTTTTCTTTGCTTTTAAAATTAATCTAGATTATCTCAGATCTTTTTATATTCTTTTCTTTATTAGATTTAACTTCTTTTAAAATATTTTTTTTGGATCAAATTAAATGAATTGTTAAATATTTATTTTTAAAACTATATCATCCAATATGTCACCATATCCATTCATTTTAATATTTTTTTACGGTTATAAAAAAATATTTAACCTACAACGTAGTGTAAGATATTAAATTATTTTTTTAATCTCATATTTTTTTTTAATTTTATTTTTTAATAATTTATTTATTTGAAGATTGGACTTCTTTTTTATTTGGTTTCTATATGATTTTTCACTAATTTTAAAAATAGCATGAATTATTTTGGGTTTTTTTATTTATCGTTAATTGTTATTCTTTTAATCATATTATTAAATTAATCCAACTTAATAGATTTAGTCAAGTTAATTACTCAAATTTCAAAATTATTTTTTTTTCTAAAAAAACATTGATCAAAGCTATGTCATAGTGCAAAACATTGTTTTGGGTTTGCTAAAGTTATTTTTTAAAATTTTTTTATTGAAAGTTTTTATTTTTCATTTTAGTCCTTTGAATTTTGATTAATTTGAATTGGATTTCTATCTTGCTTTGGTTTAGATTTTATAGTGCTGCCACATGCTTATATTTTAGATCGAGAATTACATAAATTGATCAATCTAATATATTAGTATTTAAATATTTAATTTTTTTAAAAGTATTATTTAGAATGTTATAATCTTAGTGTTTTAAAAACTTTTCATCCGTCATACATCAATCCTTTGACTTCTTAATGTTTTTATATTTTTTATAGTTATAAAAAATATCTAACCGGTAAACTAGCGCATATATATATTAAAAAATAAAAGCAGTAACCCAGGAGCGCCGTTGCATCGGAAATTGATCTGGATATGACCGATTCCAGAACAGGAATACAAAGTCCCCTCTTCCCAAACAAAGAAAATCGAGTTTAGGTAATATATATATATATAAACAGGCACTGCAAAGCCAGGACCGAGTAGTGGTTCCAAGAAAAAAAAAAAAAGTTTCCAAATCCTCGGCAGTTGCCTGCCTGAAACAGAAAGAAAGATGCTGCTCTCACCTTCGACATTTCCTAATGCTTCTTCTTCTTCTTCATCTCTGAGCCTCTCCCTCTTCCTCTCACTCTCTCTCCTTTCCTCCTCCACTAAGTCAGGCCCGTTTAAACTTGGTGTTTGTTTGTTTAACGTTTATTCCTCACGCATTGCTACAATAATAATTCTGAATTAGATTGCGTGTTTAATTAAAAGTCAAATAAATGTTCACATCTCATGATCGGATATGGATTGGCTGTGATCACTCTTGGCAGTTAAGGATGCGGAGCGGCAACGGTGGATTCCCTGGCGGCAGCGGCTTCTTTATCCTAGCGTGAAGCTCTCTCTCACACGCGCGCGCGCGCACACTTTTCATTCGTTTATTTATTTAATTAATAATGAAATTGGTTTTCCAGGTTCAAGGAGGTGTAAATGCAGGGGATGCTAGCTGCTCGTTTGGGTTTAAATCCCAGGCTCATTTCTAAGGTACTCTATTGGACTTGAAAATGGAGACAGAAAACTTAATCTTTAGGATTCCACTTGTGATCATGGAGTTGAAAACTGCTGCTTGTTCTTCCAAAAGGAGGAGAAAGAACCACATGGAAGTTTTATTCGGCTGTATTTTTGTTAGCATCTCAACCTTTCTTACTGTAGGTTCTTGCGATGCCGGGAAGCAAATTCGTTTGTGAGTAATTGCATGTTTGCCCACAACATTATTCATAAAACACAAATATAATCTTTTTCACCGCATTACATCTTTGTTCATGAAATAAAAATAAAAATCATATAATAAAATTTACCCCCTCCCTGTTTTGCCCTTCCCTTGTTTTTTATTTTTATTTTTATCTTTTGAGTTTTCCTCACATTCCATCTTTTAATGTGATTTTTTTTATTTAATTTTATCATTTAATTTTTTTAATGGCATGCTCATGAATTTTTTTAATTGTTTTTTTTTTTTAAATTAATATTTATATTTTTTATCATATAATAAAAGTTTATTTGCCATATTTGCTTTGGTCTTTTGTTTTTTTCTTTTTAATTTCAATAATTTACTATGAGTTTTTAATTTCTTTAGATTTTTAACCTTTTTTTTGTAAAAATAAAAATTAAAAAAATAAAGGTCTAGGTGCGCCGGGGCATAACTTTTTTTAATTGGCCATTTGGGTTTTTTTGCCCCCCACCCTTTTTTTTTTTATCTTTTGTATTTTTTTTCATCATTTAATATGCGTGTGTGTGTTTTGTTTTTCAATTTTATAATTTAATATTAAATTTTTATTGAAGTTTTTTATTTATTATTGGGATGATAGTAAATTATTCATAAGCAAGATTAATACAATCCTGAAAAGCTAAAAATCAAGTTTAATAAGAAGTATGACACAATAATTATCTTAACCAAGATACTCTATTAAAATGAACTCTCAAAGCTAAAATCACGTGTGGGTTCTGTGATCATGGAGTTTGCATAAGATCTTTGTAGATTTGTTTCAATGATAATGATACAAGTGTGATAGATTTTTTTATCCTTTTACAAGAGTATATCTATTTCTAAACCCATCGTGCATTGCTTTTCAATCATATTGCCATAGACGCCCTAATAACAAGTGACTCGAATTCATATGAACCATTGATTAGTATTTAAAAGTGCATCTTTATCAAGATTTTATATCATTATTTTGCACTTAAAGTATCAATAACTCCTTAAATAGAGCATGTTTTTATAATAACATATCTAATAATATAAGATACATTTAATTTATGGTAAATATTCATCTTAAATGCAGGCCTATCATATAAATCAAGGGATTGATTGATGAGTTTAACTACTGAAATTGAGAAAACAAAGAGAGGGCTAAGCTTAGAAAAGAGATGCTGGTTCAGTCAAAATTGAAACAGTGTTCAGTCATTGGGTCATATCTGAAGCTGTAGAACTTGAATTTAGGTATGCTCTATATGGATGGAAAGCTAAGATATAGGCCTAAAACTTTCATGGGAGTCCAAGATTCAAAAATATCATTTTCAAGTTAAAATTGTAGCAACAACGGAGAAATCTGAATATGTCCTACAGCCCAGACAATAATTAATGTTCAGCCCATATCTCGAGTTCTGGAAGTCCAATTGCATAGATTCTTTTTTTGTTGGAAAGCTGAGACAATTTTCTAGAACTTTCATGAGGATAATCTATTCAAATTCTGACGTTAGAAATAATGTTTTGTTAAGACAAGAAGATAAGGATTGTTACCAAGTTAAGATGTGGCCACCCACTCAACAATTAGTCATCAAATCAATAGTTTTAAATTTTGGCCTATAAAAGGAGGCATTTGCCATGCATTTAGGCATCTTGGTTGTTCAGATCAAAATCTTGCTCTTGCTCTTTTTCTTTGTATTTTATAATGTTCAAGTTTTATTCCATGTTATATTTTCCTTAATCTCTTGTTTATCCTTTTCATTTCCTTTACTATATTTATATAATCATGTTCTCCTCTTGTTTATTTATGTTTTTCTTTTTCATTATGTTTGGCTAAGTTTATTATGTCAAGGTGAAAAGGTTTCACGAATGGTGTTAGAATATGTATAATATAAACTCAATATGAACTTCAATGTTTATATCCAAACAAGTTTTTAATTAACATGTCTTATCTTTTTATCTTACTAATTCTTAATACCTTGCTTGTTAAATGGTTAATCTAGATTTGTGTTGTATAACACTTGGTACAGCAAATGCTTGGAATTTTCATAGCCAACCGTATGGTATAACCTACACCTGTACTATGAAAGGAACTTGATTTGTTGTTAACATAAGTTAGCATCATGAATTCCTGACAATATTTAAAAGTTTGGTGTTACTTAAATAAGATAATTAATATGATCATGTTAACAATTTATAATGAACTATTAAGGATAAATCATCCGATTGGAACCTCCTTTGTGTGTAGTTTCTAGTTAATTAATAAAAAGAGTTTACACTATACTTATTTCTAATACCATTAGTGAATCCTTTAACCTTGACAATTGTTTCATCATTGTTTAATCCTTACATTAATATCCCATAGAATTCTCATAAACTCTTTGTTTTATTATATATATATATATATATATATATATATATATATATATAGTGGAGGAATGTACAACTTTAGGGAATATCATGACCTCTAAGCCAAGTTTGCATCTTTAGCTAGAAAAGTCGAGGCACTAGAATTGAAAAAGAATGGTCAATTAAAATCTGTTTAAGAAATTATGTGTCAAATTTGTGAAACTAATGAACATTCAATCAATGATTGTCTAAATTTATCTTCTTTTAAGAAATGTCTCCATGAACAAGTCAATGTTTTAATTAGTTTTCAGTGGCCAAATCATGATCCATACTCATAAGCATACAACCCTGGTTGGAGAGAATATTTAAATTTCAGTTTGAAGAGTAATAACTACAATGCTCAAACTTCACAGCCACCATTTCAAACACACCATAATTTTTAAAATTCTCATAGATATACACCTCCTTATGCTCCACCTCCTAGAAGAAATCTTAAGGAAACATTGCAAGCATTTATTAAGAGGAAGTCAAGTTTTGGGGGTCGTCCCCAAATCTTTAGCAAAAAGGGACATCATTGGAAAAACAATTGGAGAGGAACTACAGGTCTCCACAATGTATGATCGAATGAATACAATATTTAACCATGCTGATGCCTTCATTGCCTTACCAAGCGGTCTGGGTATATTGAAAGAGATCTTTCATATTTCTTCTCGAGCCCAACTGCACATTCACTATAAACCCATAGGTCTGTTAAATGTTAATGGTTTTTATAATAATTTGTTGTTTTTTCTTGATCAAGCCATGGAACATGAATTTCTAACATCTTCAGTCATAATCTCTGCTACTACTGCTGAATAATTGATTGACTAACTACAATCTTTCATCCCTATAATTGATCCCTCCATAAGTCGCATAAATTGGTCAACTAAAAAAAATCGTAAAAAGCTTAGATTGGATTTGAGCCTTTGTTTGTGAAACCTCGTGTCTTTTGGTTTTATTAATAGCTTATTATTTTATATTGTTATTTCTTATATTTGCTTAAGTGTGTTTCAGGTTTGTCAGTGTTCGCTGTTTTAGGTGATGTCTTCTATATTCTATATTTCTACCTTAGGACATTGAGGACAATGTCTCATTTTGGTTGGGGGGAGAGGGTAGTATTTGACATTAAAAAAAAACTTACTAACTGTTTTTACTATTATTAAAATCATTTGACAAAACTGTTATTATGATGGCATAGTAAGGAGGAATTTTATTGATTCTTGAGACGCATCTTGATAAATATTTTTCAATGGTTATTTGCAAAATTCATAACAAGGTTTATCACACACTTCTCATAAAATATTCAGGTTTATAAACATATGATTGTGGGTTGCACATTGGATTATTATATTATTTATGTTCTTTTGTTAAAGGTAACAACTAAGGGAAATGGATAATATATAATTTGCATAAAAAAAACAAATTGATAATATTAATGATAATAAAAACATAGATAAGTTTGGTTTCATAGCCTCCTTAACCAAACAATTCAGCCTGAATAAGTGTTTTAACACCTAATACCCTAAAGTCAATTGACTTTGGAGCTATTGGCCCAACGCTTGTTACAAAGAAAAGCTTAAGGGAATCAAACATTGCATTATTTACGTATTAGTATCTGCAACCCGAGTTATTAAACTCAAAGGGATGTCTCAACACCTAATGCCCTAAAACCAACTGGTCTAGGAGTCATTAGCCTAAAGCTTGTTATATGGGTTAAAGATACATTGTGTTTTAAGTTATATGTATATATATTAAAAAAAAAAGATAATAACCCAACCCAAGGAAGTTAACCTTAAACATTAGAACATAATATTGTTTTCTTCCAATAAAAGCCCCATCATCTATGTTTTCATACATTGTGCACATAAAAAGAAAGGTTTATCAATATTTTGGTCAAGAGGTATTGAACAAATATATAAATTTAATGAAAGTTTGTTTATTTGGATAGATTAATGAAAGGTGAATGATGAATGCCTTGCTTTGTAGAACTTGCAAATTATTTTTCTATTTTAACGTTTTGATTACTAAGGACTAGTAATAAGCTGGTTGGGGGGTGTGATTAGTACTTAAAAGTGCATCTTTATCAACGTTTTATATCATCATTTTGCACTTGAAGTATCAATAACTCCTTAACTAAAACATGTTTTATATTAACATATCTAGTAATATAAGATACCTTTAATTTATGGTAAATGTTCATCTTAAATGCAGGCCTATCACATAAATCAAGGGATTGATTGATGAGTTTAATTACTGAAATTAAGAAAACAAAGAGAGGGCTAAGCTTAGAAAAGAGATGCTGGTTCAGTCCAAATTGGAACACTATTCAGTCATTGAGTCATATCTGGAGCTGTAGAACTTGGATTTAGGTCTACTCTATATGGATGGAAAGCTAAGACATAGGCCTAAAACTTTCATATGAGTCCAAAAAATGTTTTTTTCAAGTTAAAATTGTTGCAACAATGCAGAAGTCTGAATCTGTCCTGCAGCTTAGACAATAATTAGTGTTCAGCCCATATCTCGAGTTCTAGAAGTCCAATTGCACCGATTTTTTTTTTGTTGGAAAGCTGAGACAATTTTCTAGAACTTTCATGCAGATAATTTGTTCAAATTCTAACGTTAGAAATGATGTTTTGTTCAGACAAGAAGATAAGGATTGTCACTAAGTCAAGATGTGGCCACCCACTGAACTATTAGTCATCAAATCAATAGTTTCAAATTTTGGCCTATAAAAGGGAGCATTTGCCATGTATTTAGGCATCTTGGTTGTTCAAATCAAGATCTTGCTCTTGCTTTTTTTCTTTGTATTTTGCAATGTTCAAGTTTTAATCCATGTTATATTTTATTTAATCTCTTGTTTATGCTTTTCATTTCCTTTACTATATTTATGTAATCATGTTCTCCTCTTGTTTATTTATGTTTCTCTTCTTCATTATGTTTGGCTAAATTTATTATATCAAGGTGAAAAAGTTTCACCAATGGTGTTAGAATATGTATAATATAAACTCAACATGGACTTCAATGTTTATATCTAATGTTTTTTTAATTAACATGTCTTATCTTTTTATCTTACTAATTCTTGATACCTTGCTTGTTAAATGGTTAATCTAGATTTGTGTTGTATAACACTTGGTACAGCAAAAGCTTGAAACTTTCATAGTCAACCGTATGGTATAACCTACATCTGTGCTATGAAAAGAACTTGATTTGTTGTTAACATAAGTTAGCATCATGAATTCCTGATAATATTTAAAAGTTTAGTGTTACTTAAATAAGATAATTAATATGATCATGTTAACAATTTATAATGAACTATTAAGGATAAATCATCTGATTGGAACATTCTTTGTGTGTGGTTTCCAGTTGATTAATAAAAAGAGTTTATACTATATTTATTTCTAATACCATTAGTGGATCCTTTAACCTTGACAATTGTTTTATCATTGTTTAATCGTTACATTAATATCCCATAAAATTCTCATAAACTCTTTGTTTTATTATATATATATATATATATATATATATATATATATTATTTATAATTTATATAGTTTACCTCCCTGTGGTTCGACCTCAGTCTTGCCGGGTTATGTATTACTTTGACACTTCTGTATTTGGGATCAGACATCAACTCTTTGATCGTGTCAACCACATCACACAAAATCTCATTAGAATGCTTCCTTAAAAAAATAATAACATGTTTTGTAACCTTCACTTCACCATATTTATTTAACTATTGAAGCTTATAATCTATAATGTTGATAATGTTTAGATTTAATTTCTTAACAAATGTAGTAATAGCAATATTAGCACAACTCTTATTATCTATAATCATACTACATACCTTGTTACTAATATGACATCTTGTAAATAATATATTTTTCTTTTGTTGCTCCATGTCATTTTATTAATGATTTGCCCTTAATTGGATACTCTACATCTTCATTACTACAATCCTCAAGTGGTGGCTTTTCATTATCTTCACATTTATCAATAATACCATGGTTATAAGTAGGTTGAGTTCTAGTTTTAACTTTAAAATCAATGACGACTTTATTTTTAATCTTAAAAGGTTCAACTTTTGCATTACCATTAGGCTTTGGTTGGGCAATCCTTTCCTCTCGTATTCTTCAGCCTTCATGATGAAAAAAAAAAACCCCAAATTGCTTACTTTCCATGTACTTCCTTTACATTTTAGTTGCCTTTCCACTTTTGTATCCACGTGAACCATATCCTTTAACTTAGTATCATGTTGTAATTGACACGACCAAAAGATTGATGTCTTCTTCTAAGTGTAGGAGTGTCGAAGTAATAAATAACCCGGCAAGACCAGGGTCGAACCACATGAAGGTTAACTATATAAATTATAAATAATAATAATAATAATAATAATAATTAAGAAGAAGAATAAGAAGAAGAAGAAGAAGAAGAAGTTAAAGAGGACTTTGAGATGTTTGATTAATCTGAGGATTAAACAATGATAAAAAAAAATGTTAAGGTTAGAGGATCCACTAATGGTATTTCAAACAAGTATAGTATAAACTTCTATTATTCAACTGGAAACCACATACAAAGGATGTTCCAATCAGATAATTTGTCATTAGTAGCTCATTATAAATTATTAACATGATCATATTAATTATCTTTTTTAAGTAACACCAAACTTTTAAATATTGTCAGGAATTCATGATGTTAACTTATGTTAACAATAAATCAAGTTCTTTTCATAGCACAGGTGTAGGTTATACCATACGGTTGAGCTATGAGAGTGCTAAACATTTATTGTATCAAGTGTTATACAACACAAATCTAGATTAACCATTTAACAAGCAATGTTAATATTAAACATTAAGGTCCATATTGAGTTTACACTATACTTATTCTTACACCATTAGTGTAAACTTTTCACCTTGACATAATAAACTTAGCTAAACATAATGAAAAAGAGAAACATAAATAAACAACATATGAATATAAATAAGTTACAAGTTAACTAAGTAAAGGAAAGGAAATGAAAAGTATAAACAAGATATTAATGAAAGCAAAACTTAAGAATTACAAAAAATATAAAGAGTGAGAGCAAGAGCAAGTTTTTGATCTGAACAACCAAGCTCTTAAATGCATGGCAAATGCCTCCTTTTATAGGCCAAAATTTAAAACTATTGATTTGATGATTAATTGTTAAGTGGGTGGCCAACTCTTGACTTGGTGAAAATCCTTATCTTCTTGTCTAAACAAAACTTAATTGCCAACATCATAACTAGAACCAACTGTACTCATGAAAGTTATAGGAAATTGTCTTATCTTTTCTAGGAAAAAACAATTAAGGTCATTTGGACTTCTAGAACTTGAAATATAGGTTGAACACTGAACAGTGTCTGGGCGTAGGACAGATTCAAACTTCTCCATTGTTGCTATAATTTGGACTTGAAAACGACCTTTTTAAATCTTGGACTCCATATGAAAGTGGTAGGCCTATGTCTTACCTTTCCATCCATATAAAACAAACCTAAATTTGAGATCTACAACTCCAGATATGACCTAATTACCGAACAGTGTTCTAATTTGAACTGTACCAACATCTCTTTTCTAAGTTTGGCCCTCTCTTTATCCTTTCAATTTCAGTACTTAAACTCATTAATCAATTCTTTCATTTATATGATAGGCCTGCATTTAAGATGGACATTTACCATGAATTAAAGGTATCTTATATTATTAAATATGTTATTATAAAACATGCTTTAGTTAAGGAGTTATTGATACTTCAAATGCAAAATAATGATATAAAACCTTCATAAAAATGCACTTTTAAGTACTAATCACACCCCCAACCAGCTTATTACTAGTTTCTAGTAATCAAAGTGTTAAAATAAAAAAATAATTTGCAAATTCCACAAAGCAAGGCATTCATCATTCAACTTCCATTAATCTATTCAGATAAACAAACTCTCATTAAATTCATATATCTGCTCAATACCTCCTAAACAAGATATTAATAAACCTTCCTTTCATGCTCAATATATCAACACATAGTTATAGGGATTTACTTGGAAGAAAACAAAATTTTGTTCTAATGTTTAAGGTTAACTTCCTTGGGTTATGATTATTATCTTTTTTTTTTCTTTATATATATATATATATATATATATATATATATAACTTAAAACATAATGTATCTTTAACCCATGTAACGAGCTTTCGGCTAATGACTCCTATACCAGTTGGTCTTAGGGCAATAAGTGTTGAGACACCCCTACGAGCTTTGTAACTCGGGTTACAGATACTGATACGTAGACCTATATGTAGGCCAGTTGTAGTCTCACTCACACACTCTCTCTTTATTTATTTATTTTGAAAAAGCTTGTGTATGTACAGGTAGTTGTGATTATGACTCATATCTTCCCTTGGTTTTACATCCAAGAACGGCTTAAACGCCCTCTATGGGTCGGGGATAGGCTTCCCATTTAGTTTTCTTAAAAACTGGCAAACAAGGTCTTTTTTAGTCAGATTCCCAAGACTACATCTAGCATGTTCTTTATGGAATTGTGGCCATAAATCATGAATTGCATGATGCACATCTCTACTAGGGTGCGCCTTAAGAGTCAATAGAAGATTATCTAAAGACCCCTTACTCAGGTCATCCTTAATGAATTGTATTTTATCTTTATGGTTTATAGATACCAGTCCTAAAGAACGATATGATGCATTACAAGTCCATCTGGCACATCTGTGACAGACTTTTAATCGTTTTGCACGGTTTTTCTTTGTAAAAATGCTTTTACTTGTTCTAGGCATGTATGAAATAAAAGAATTGGAGCTTTTGTAATCGTATTTTGAGGCAGAGTGGGAAAATACTTTTTCAATTTTTTAAGAGTGATGCCCATTTTCAAATGAGAATTGGAGGAGAGATTCAAAGAAAGGGGAAAGAGCAAAGAATTGCACAAATTTATACACAGATATCAGTTATCATGAGAAACTGAAAGAACCGACTTAAGAATCACACAGTACCATTATCCGTTATTTAACTAGGGTGAGAGAGACTAGCAAAAAAAAATCACAAAAAAAAAACAATATGAGAAAAAAAGAATCAATCTTTATATACTGGATCACCCAATTCAATAGAGTTATGTTCAACTGAAAAATTATCAAAGTAAACTTTCAAATGATGTCCATTTACCTTGAAAACATTGCCATTCTTTGGATTCTCGATATCATAGGCTCCATATGGATACACATGTTTCACAATAAAAGACTGCTCCATCTTGATCTTAGTTTTCCAAGAAATAAAAGGAGTCGAGAATTATAAAGCAAGACTTTTTGACCAACATTGAAAGTTTTTCTCAGTATTTTTTTGTCATGAAACTCTTTGATTCTTGCTTTATGAATTCTTGAAGTTTCATATGCATCATTTTTTATTTCCTCAAGCTCATTTACTTGTAATTTTCGCAGCTGACTAGCATCAAGGAGGTTGCAATTGGATGATTTGTCATTAATAGCTCATTATAAATTGTTAACATGTCATATTAATTATCTTATTTACATAACACCAAACTTTTAAATATTTTCAGGAATTCATGATGCTAACTTATGTTAACAATAAATCAAGTTCCTTTCATAGCACAAGTGTAGGTAATACCATACGGTTGGGCTATGAGAGTGCCAAGCATTTGTTGTACCAAGTGTTATAGAACACAAATCTAGATTAACTATTTAACAAGGAAGGTATTAAGAATTACTAAGATAAAAAGATAAGACATGTTAATATTAAACATTAAGGTCCATGTTGAGTTTATACTATACTTATTCTTACACCATTAGTGTAACCTTTTCACCTTGACATAATAAACTTAGCTAAACATAATGAAGAAGAGAAACATAAATAAACAAAACAAGAACATAAATAAGATACGAGTAACTAAGGAAAGGAAAGGAAATGAAAAGCATAAACAAGATATTAATGAAAGCAAAACTTAAGAATTACAAAAAAAAAATATAAAGAGAGAAATAAAGAGCATGATCTTGATCTGAACAATCAAGCCCCTAAATGCATGGCAAATGCCTCCTTTTATAGGCCAAAATTTGGAATTATTGATTTGATGACTAATTGTTGAGTGGGTGGCCAATTTTTGACTTGATGAAAATCCTTATCTTCTTGTCTGAATAAAACGAAATTGCTAGCATCAGAACTGAGACCACTTGAAAACATGAAAGTTGTAGGAAATTGACTCATCTTTCCAAAAAAAAAAAATAGAGGTCATTTGGACTTCTAGAACTTCAGATATGGGCCAAACACTGAACAATATTTGGGTTGCAGGACAAATTCGAACTTCTCCGTTGTTACTATAATTTGGACTTGTAAACGGCCTTCTTAGATCTTGGTGTCCACATGAAAGTTGTAGGCCTATGTCTTACTGAATTTGTGTAAACATTTGAGATCATTTTGACATCTTGAACTCGAGATATGACCCAATTACCAAACAGTGTTCCAGTTTGGACTGCACCAACATCTCTTTTCTAAGTTTGGCCTTCTATTTGTCCTTTCAATTTCCATACTTGAACTCATCAATCAATCCTTTAATTTATGTGATAGGCCTGCATTTAAGATGAACATTTACCATATATTAAGGTATTTTATAGTATTAGACTTGTTATTATAAAACATGTTTTAGTTAAGGAGTTATTGATACTTTAAGTGCAAAATGATAATATAAAACCTTGATAAATATGCACTTTTAAGTACTAATCACATCCCCCAACCAGCTTATTACTAGTCCCTAGTAATCAAAGCGTTAAAATAGAAAAATAATTTGCAAATTCCATAAATCAAGGCATTCATCATTCAACTTCCATTAATATATCCAAATAAACAAACTCTCATTAAATTCATATATCTGCTCAATACCTCTTAAACAAGATATTACTAAACTTTTTTTTGTGCTTAAAATATCAACATATAGTTATGGGGCTTTACTTGGAAGAAAAACAAATTTTTGTTCTAATGTTTAAGGTTAATTTCCTTGGGTTAAGATTATTCTTTATATATATATATATATATATATAACTTAAAACACAATGCATCTTTAACCTATGTAACGAGCTTTCGGCTAATGACTCCCAGACCAGTTGGTCTTAGGGCATTAGGTGTTGAGACACCCCTACGAGCTTAATAACTCGGGTTGCAGATACTAATACGTAGATAGTGAAATGTTTGATTCCTTTAAGGTTTTTTCCTTAACCCATGTAACAAGCGTTAGGCCAATAGCTCCCAAGTCAGTTGACTTTAGGGTATTAAGTGTTAAAACACCCCTTCGGGCTTAATTGCTTGGGTTAGGGAGGTTACGAAACCAAACTTATCAACCTTTTTATTATCATTATTTTTTTTGTTTTTTTTTTGCAAATTATGTACTATCCATTTCCCTTAGTTGTTACCTTTAACGAAAAAACATAAATAATGTAATAATCCAATGTGCAACCCACAATCATATGTTAAAGTATGTGTGTGTGAAAATGAAGATTTAAAAATACTTGTTAAATGAGCATATGAGCAGAATCAAGTGCTAACAATACGAGAGTTTGTAAACCTGAATATTTCAAGAAGTATTCTGATAGACCTTGTTAAGAATGTTTACTAGGATGCGTCTCAAGAGTCACTTTAACAAAAGAACTCCTTATATTCTGCCATCCTAGTAACAACAGTTTTGCAAATAGTTTATGAAATAGAAAACACAATTTTTTTTTTGTTTAAGATATCAACTACTACCCTTTCCCCCCAACCAAAATGAGACATTGTCCTCAATGTTTTAAGGTAGAAAGATAGAGTATAGAAGACATCACCTGAAATAGCGAACATTGACAAACCTGAAACAAACTTAAACAAATATAATAAACAATAAAACACAATAATAAAACCAAAAGACGTAAATATTTACAAACACAAGCTCAAATCCAATCTAATCTTTTTACGGCTTTCCTTAGTTGACCAATTTATGCGACTCATGGAGGGATTAATTACAGGGATGAAAGATTGTAGTTGGTCAATCAATTGTTCAGCAGTAGCAGCAGAGATTATGATTTGTCATGCTGAAGATGTTAGAAATTCCTATTCCACAGCATGATCAAGAAAAGACAATAACTTATCATAAAAACCATTAACATTTAACAAACCTAGAGGTTTATGGTGAATGTGCAGTTGGGCCCAAGAGGAAATATGAAAGATCTCTTCCAATGTGCCCAGATCACCTAGTAAGGCAATGAAGGCATCAACATGGTTAAACATTGCATTCAGTCGATCAGACATTGTGGGGACCTGTAATTGCTCTCCAATTATTTTTTCAATGATGTCCCCTTGTGCTAAAGCTTTGGGGACTACCCCCAAAACTTGACTACCTCCTAAAAATGCAGCTATTGACACTCCCCCATTAACCCAAGGCTGCCTCCTCCATACACTAAATGAATCTTTCGCTCAGCTAGTACCTAACCAAGATGATTTTCTGATTCTAAAAACTCTTTTTATTTTCCAGGACTGGTTCCACCGAAAACACAAATATTGTTTATGTGATGACTTGAGGAACCTGCCATTTCTACACACTTCTATATTTGATGAATGTATGGGTTGAGTAGAAATGAAGGGAAGGAAGAGAAGAATTTATAGATAAGAAATTGAAAATGCAATCATACCACCTATATATAGGCCAGCCGTAGTCTCTCTCTCTCTCTCTCTCTTTATATATTTATTTATTTTGAAAAAGCATGTGTATGTACAGGTACTTGTGATTGTGGCTCACATCTTTCCTTAGTTTTACGTCCAAGAACAGCTTAAACGCCCTCTATAGGTCGGGGATAGGCTTCCCATCCAGTTTTCTTAAAAACTAGGAAATAGAGTCTTTTTTAGTCAGATTCCTAAGACTAAGTCGAGCATGTTCTTTATGGAATTGTGGTCATAAATCATTAATTGCACGATGCACATCTCCACTAGGGCGCGTCTCAAGAGTTAATAGAAGATTATCTAAAGACCCCTTACTCAGGCCATCCTTAATGAATTGTATTTTATCTTCACGGTTTACAGATACCATTCCTAAAGAACGACATGTCGCATTACAAGTCCATCTGGCACATCTGTGATAGACTTTCAGTCATTTTGCATGACGTTTCTTTGCAAAAGTGCTTTTACCTGTTCCAAGCATGTGTGAAATGAAAGAATTGGACTCATCTGATAATCGGACCTTTGCTTCAATCAACCAAGAAATATCTTTAGGAATTCTATGATTCATTAACAACCTCAATCTTGCACATCTAGCACGGTAAATTTTTGTAATCGCATTCTGAGGCAGAGTGGGAAAATACTTTTTTAATTTTTCAAGAGTGGTGTCCATTTTCAAATGAGAATTGGAGGAGAGATTCAAAGAAAAGAGAAAGAGCAGAGAATTGCACAAATATATACACAAATATCAGTTATCATAGGAAACTGAAAGAACCAACTTAGAGTCACAGAGTACCGTTATTCGCCATTTGACCGGGGTGAGAGACTAGCAAAACAAAAGTCACACGAAAACAATGTGAGAAAAAGAATCAATCTTTATATACAGGATCACCCAATTCAATAGAGTCATTTTCAACTGAAAAATTATCAAAATAAACTTTCAAACGATGGCCATTTACCTTGAAAACATTACCATTCTTTAGATTTTTGATATCACAGGCCCCATATGGATACACATGTTTCACAATAAAAGGACCGCTCCATCTTGATCTTAGTTTTCTAGGAAATAAATGGAGTCGAGAATTATAAAGTAAGACTTTTTGACCAATATTGAATGTTTTTCTTAGTATTTTCTTGTCATGAAACTCTTTGATTCTTGCTTTATGAATTCTTGAATTTTCATATGCATCATTTCTTATTTCCTCAAGCTCATTTATTTGCAATTTTCACAGCTGACTAGCATCATCAATTTTTGAATTGAAAGCTTTAATAGCCCAATAAGCTTTATGTTCAATTTCCACAGGCAAATGACAAGGTTTTTCATATACTAGTCTATAAGGTGACATACCTAATGATGTTTTATACGCAGTTCGATAAGCCCAAAGTGCATCATTAATTCTTAAAGACCAGTCTTTCCGATTAGGATTCACCGTTTTCTCCAAGATCTGTTTGATCTCCCTATTAGCAAGTTCTACCTGTCCACTCGTTTGAGGGTGATAAGGGGTGGCGACTTTGTGTGTGATTTCATATTTCTTCATTAAAGACTCAAATGGTTTGTTATAGAAATGTGTTCCACCATCACTTATCATGGCTCGAGGGATTCCAAATCGACTTCAAATGTTTTCTTTTAAAAACTTTATCACTGTTTTGTGATTATTGTTTCGACTTGGAATTGCCTCTATCCATTTTGAAACATAATCTACTGCGACCAATATGTACAAGAAACCAAATGATGGTGGAAATAGACCAATAAAATCTATACCCCAACAGTCAAAGATCTCAATAACAAGAATAGGATTTAAAGGCATTATGTGATGTTTTGAAATAGATCCCAACTTTTGACAATTTTCACAAGTCTTGCAGAATGCATGTGAGTCTTTGAACATGGTGGGCTAGTAAAATCCACTTTGTAAGATTTTTTCAGTTGTCTTTCTTGATGACAAATGACCCCCACATGCCTCAGAATGACAAAATTTAATGACACTACTTACCTCATTGTCAGGAATGCATCTTTGAAATATTTGATCAGGACAATATTTGAATAAATAACGGTCATCTCAATAAAAGTTCTTCACTTCGTTCAAGAACTTTCTTTTGTCTTGGGTACTCCAAAGAGCTGGCAATTGTCCTGAAATAAGAAAATTAACAATATTAGCAAACCAAGGCATTGTAGAGACAAAAAATAAAGATTCATCAGGAAAGTAGTGATCGATTGGTGTGATGTTAGATCTCGAATCGGTTATCAATCTTGACAAATGATCTACGACAACATTTTCGGTGCCTTTCTTGTCTTTGATTGTGATATCAAATTCTTGAAGTAACAAAATCCACCGCACCAATCTAGCCTTAAAATCTTTCTTAGAGAGAAGATATTTCAATGCTGCATGATCACTAAAAACAACAAGTGAGCCAACAAGATAAGATCTGAACTTGTCACATGCAAATACTACTGCAAGTAATTCGTTTTCAGTGGTAGTGTAATTCATTTGAGCACTATTTAAAGTTTTACTTGCATAGCAAATCACATAAGGTTTCTTATCTTTTCTTTGCCCTAAGACAGCACCCACGGCATAATCACTAGCGTCACATATTATTTCAAAAGGTAGTGACCAATTAGGAGGTTGAATGACATGAGCATAAGTAAGCAAGCTTTTAAGTTTAACAAAGGCCTTTTCACATTGTTCAATCCATTCAAAAACATTTTCCTTTGTTAGAAGGTTACACAATGGTTTAGATATTACACTAAAATCTTTGATGAACCTTCTGTAAAAACCAGCATGTCTTAAGAATGATCTAACATCTTTAACAGATTTTGGTGTTGGTAAGTTGGCAATTAAATCCATTTTAGATTTGTCAACCTCAATTCCTTTCGATAAAATAATGTGACCAAGTACAATGCTGTTTGTTACCATAAAGTGACATTTTTCCCAATTCAATACAAGATTCTTCTCTTCACACTTGTTCAAAACCTTTTCCAAGTTAGTTAAACAATCATCAAATGAATCACCAAAAACAGAAAAATCATCCATAAAAATCTCAAGAAAACATTCAACCATATCACTAAATATGCTAAGCATGCATCTTTGAAACGTGGCTGGTGCATTACATAACCCAAAAGGCATTCTTCGATATGCAAAAGCACCAAATGGACATGTGAAAGTAGTCTTCTCTTGATCTTTCAATGCAATTTCAATTTGATTGTAACCTGAATAGCCATCTAGGAAACAATAAAATTCATGACCTGCAACTCTTTCTAGGATGTGATCCATGAAAGGTAAAGAAAAATGATCTTTGATAGTCATTGAATTAAGTTTCCTATAGTCAACGCACATGCGCCAACCAGTAATAGTCCTAGTTGGAATTAACTCATTTTTCTCATTTGTTATCACAGTGACTCTAGACTTTTTAGGTACAACTTGGGTAGGACTTACCCATTTGCTGTCAGAAATAGGATAAATGATTCCATTATCTAGAAGCTTAATGACTTCCTTTTTCACTATTTCCTTCATATTAGGATTAAGTCTTCGTTGCATTTCTTTAGATGGTTTAACATTTTCTTCCAAATAAATCCTGTGTGTGCAAATCAAAGGACTAATTCATTTTATATCAGCTATGGTCCATCCTCATGCATTTTTATGCTTTTTCAGAGTCTGTAATAACTTACCTTCTTGATGTGCATTAAGTTTGAAATAGATTATTACCGGAAAAGTTTCATTTTCTCCCAAAAATGAGTATTTGAGATTGATTGGTAACGGCTTCAAATCAGGTTTTGGTGGTTGAACACTTGAAGGTATGGACTCAATTGATTGTGGTGGTAATTCTTCAATTTGTAGTCTCTAATTACATGTCTTTACTTCTTCCTGAAAATAAACCATTTGCAACTCGTCAAGTTCATCAATCTCGGTTTCACTAGAAGTGGTTTGAAATTGATCATGAACTAATTTTTCAATAAAGTCCACTTCCTGTAAATCATTATCATCTCCATGTTGCTTGCAAATGTTGAAAATATTAATCTCCAATGTCATGTTTCCAAATGATAGCTTCATTAGTCCATTCCTACAATTAATCAATGCATTAGCAGTTGCAAGAAATGGACGTCCTAAAATCACAGGAATTGAATTACATGCTTCAATATGTTGTGTATCCAAGACAATAAAATCTACAGGGTAAATCAATTTAACAACTTGTATTAACACATCCTTAACTATTCCTCTAGGCACTTTTACAGATCTATCAGCAAGTAAAAGAGTTACAGAAGTTGGTTTTAACTCACCTAGATTTAGACTTTGAAAAACCGAATATGAAAGTAAATTCACACTAGCTCCAAGATCAAGTAAAGCTCTTTCAATTTTATGTTCTCCAATAAAGCAAGAAATTGTAAGACAACCAGGGTCTTTATATTTCAAAGCATTATTATTTTGAAGAATAGCACTTACTTGTTCGGCTAAAAATGCTTTCTTTTTCACATTCAGTTTTCTCTTCACAGTGCATAGATCTCTAAAAAATTTAGCATAGGAAGGTACTTGTTTAATAGCATCCAACAAAGGTATATTGATCATTACTTGTTTGAAAGTTTCAAGGATTTCAGAATTGTGATTGACTTTCCTTTGTTTGATTATGGCATGAGGAAATGGAAGTGTTGGCAAAGAATCAGTCTTTTCTTTACAATGTTCAGATTCAACCCCTTCCTTACCCTTAGGGATTGACTCATCATCTTTCTTACAAGGTTCAAGAGTGGGTTTTTTAATAACCTTACCACTGCGAAGAGTGATGACTGATTTGACTTGATCCATGTATTGGCTTCCGGAACTACTTGCATTTGCATTGTTTTGCCCCTTTGGATTTTGCTATGGTTGAGATGGAAACTTACCTTTCTCTTGAAAACTGAGAGCAAATGTGAATTTTGCAAGAGCATTTTTAAAATTTGTCATGCTTTGAGCAAATTGAGTGTTGATGGTCTCTTGCTTTTCAATGAATGCATGCAATGTTTCCTCAAGATTTCTTCTAGGAGGTGGAGCATAAGGAGATGCATATCCATGAGAATTTTGGAAATTATGGTGTGCTTGAAACGGTGGCTGTGAAGTTTGTACATTATTGTTATCACTCTTCCAACTAAACTTGGGGTGATTTCTCCAACCAAGATTGTATGTTTGCAAGTATGGGTTATGATTGGGCATTTGGAAACTGTTTAAAGCATGGGTTTTTTCATGGAGGCATTCCTTGAAACAAGGCAAAGTTGGACAGTCATTGGTTGCATGTTGATTTCTTTCACAGATTTGACACACAATGTCTTGAACAGATTTTAATTAACCACTCTTTTTCAATTCTAGTGCCTCGACTTTTCTAGCTAAAGATGCAAACTTGGATTGGAGGTCATGATCTTCCCTAAGGTTATACATACCTCCACTAGATGTATGAGGTTGGGTTTTACTTGGTGCCTTATAAGTGTCTGTAGTGTCCTAATTTTGTGTATTTTCAGCTAGCAAGTCTAGGTACTCCATTGCTTCATTAGGGTCTTTATCTTCAAAAGTTCCATTACACATCAATTCAACCATTTGCCTATCTTTAGGTGTTAACCCTTTCTAAAATTGTGAAACCAATCTTCATGTTTCAAAACCATGATGAGGGCAAGTATTAAGCAAGTCTTGATACCTATCCCAACATTGGTAAAATGTTTCACCTGGCTTTTGAGTAAAAGTGGTGATTTGTCTTTTGAAAGAGTTGGCTCTGTGAGATGGAAAAAAATTCTTTAAAAATTATTGTTGCATTTCATCCCAAGCACGAATGGATCCTGACCTAAGATTTTGTAGCCATGTTTTAGCTTTATCTTTTAATGAAAAAGGAAAAAGCTTTAATATAATGTTATTCATGTTACAATTTAAGTCATTATAGGTGTTACAAACTTCTTCAAATTCTCTCAAAATACAAGTATGGATTTTCTAGATCTAAGCCATAAAAAGAAGGTAAAAGTTGAATAATGTCTGGCTTAAAATTAAAATGGGATGCATCAGAAGGGAAAACTATGCATGAGGGTGCACTTGTTCTTGTGGGATTCATGTGGTCTCTAAGTGTTCTAACATGGTTATTCTTATTATTCTTATTATCAAGTGACTGGTTATCTTCTTCGGCCATATTTTCTGAAAATGATGAGGATACCTTACAAAGTCTACCACTTAATGTACGTGACCAAACACTCATGCACGTGCAGAAAGAGAATAAAAGGAAGAAGAAAATAAAAGAAAAAGAAACAAAACAAAAGAAACAAAGTTAGATACAAGAAAAGTGAAAAGAGAAAACAAAATAAATACTATAATTTGTACAAGAATTTACCTCCCCGGCAATGGCGCCAAAAACTTGACACGACCAAAAGATTGATGTTTTCTCCCAAGTGCAGGAGTGTCGAAGTAATAAATAACTCGGCAAGACCGGGGTCGAACCTAGAGAGGTTAATTGTATAAATTATAAACAACAATAACAACAACAATACTCAGTACGTGGCGTTGTTATACTTGAGAATGATCTAAAAGATCAGGTCACAGGTTTTCAGCCTATATACTGAGTTTATGAGAAGATCAAAGAGATATATTATATAATATAAATAGATTTCTGATGCGAATGAACAAGGCAAGACCAACAATGTTAGGATCCTTGATCAAACACAGAGCATACTTAACGTACATAAAATATAACAAGAATATAAATAGTAGTAGTAGTAGTAGTAGTAGGAGTAGTAGTAATAAAAAAAAAGGAAGAAATTAATGAGAACTTTGAGATGGAAGATTACTGTAAGGATTAAACAATGATAAAAACAAATGTCAAGGTTAGAGGATCCATTAATGGTATTTCAAACAAGTATAGTATAAATTCTTATTACTCAATTTGGAAACCACACACGAAGGAGGTTCTAATCAGATGATTTGTCATTAATAGCTCATTATAAATTGTTAACATGATCATATTAATTATCTTATTTATGTAAAACCAAACTTTTAAATATTTTCAGGAATTCATGATGCTAACTTATGTTAACAACAAATCAAGTTCCTTTCATAGCACAGGTGTAGGTAATACCATATGGTTGGGCTATGAGAGTGCCAAACATTTGTTGTACCAAGTGTTATACAACACAAATCTAGATTAACCATTTAACAAGCAAGGTATTAAGAATTAGTAAGATAAAAAGATAAGACATGTTAATATTAAACATTAAGGTCCATGTTGAATTTATACTATATTTTTCTTACACCATTAGTGTAACATTTTCACCTTGACATAATAAACTTAGCTAAACATAATGAAGAAGAGAAACATAAATAAACAAAACAAGAACATAAATAAGATACAAGTTAACTAAGGAAAGGAAAGGAAATGAAAAGCATAAACAAGATATTAATGAAAGCAAAACTTAAGAATTACAAAAAAAAATATAAAAAGAGACATAAAGAGCATGATCTTGATCTGAACAACCAAGCCCCTAAATGCATGGAAAATGCCTCCTTTTATAGGTCAAAATTCAAAATTATTGATTTAATAACTAATTGTTGAATGGGGGGCTAACTTTTGACTTGATGAAAATCCTTATCTTCTTGTCTGAATAAAACGAAATTGCTAGCATTAGAACTGGGACCACTTGAAAAATAAAAGTTGTAGTAAATTGACTCATATTTCTAGAAAAAAAAAAAAGGAGGTCATGTGGACTTCTAGAACTCTAGATATAGGTCAAATACTAAACAGTGTTCGGGCTGCAAGACAGATTCGGACTTCTCAGATCTTGGTGTCCATATGAAAGTTGTAGGCCTATGTCTTACTAAATTTGTGTAAAAAATTTGAAATCATTTTGACATCTAGAACTTGAGATATGACCCAATTACCGAACAATGTTCATGTTTGGACTGCACCAACATCTCTTTTCTAAGTTTGGCCCTCTCTTTGTCCTTTCAATTTCCATACTTGAACTCATCAATAAATCCTTTAATTTATGTGATAAGCCTGCATTTAAGATGAACATTTACCATATATTAAGGCATTTTATAGTATTAGACTTGTTATTATAAAACATCTTTAGTTAAGGAGTTATTGATACTTTAAGTGCAAAATGAGGATATAAAACCTTGATAAATATGCACTTTTAAGTATTAATCACCAATCTAGCCTTAGAATCTTTCTTAGAGAGAAGATATTTCAATGTTGCATGATCGCTAAAAACAACAACAAGTGAGCCAACAAGATAAGATCTGAACTTGTCACATGCAAATACTATTGTAAGTAATTCTTTTTCAGTTATAATGTAATTCATTTGAGCACTATTTAAAGTTTTAATTGTATAGTAAATCATATAAGGTTTCTTATCTTTTCTTTATCTCAAGACAGCACCCACGTCATAATCAGTAGCGTCACACATTATTTCAAAAGGTAGTGACCAATCAGGAGGTTGAATGACAGGACCAGAAGTAAGCAAGCTTTTAAGTTTAAGAAAGGCTTTTTCACATTGTTGAGTCCATTCAAAAACATTTTTCTTTGTTAGAAGGTTACACAATGGTTTAGATATTACACTAAAATCTTTGATTAACTTTCTGTTTAAACCAGCATGTCCTAAGAATGATCTAACATCTTTAATAGATTTTAGTGTTGGCAAGTTAGTAATTAACTCGATTTTAGATTTGTCAACCTTAATTCCTTTCAATGAAACAATGTGACCAAGTACAATGTCGTTTGTTACCATAAAGTGATATTTTTCCCAATTAGGTACAAGATTCTTTTCTTCACACATGTTCAAAACCTTTTTTAAGTTAGTTAAACAATCATCAAATGAATCACCAAAAACAGAAAAATCAACCATAAAAATCTCAAGGAAATGTTCAACCATATCACTGAATATGCTAAGCATGCATCTTTGAAACATGGCTGGTGCATTACATAATCCAAAAGGCATTCTTCGATATGCAAAAGTACCAAATGGACATGTGAAAGTAGTCTTCTCTTGATCTTCCAATGCAATTTTAATTTGGTTATAACCTAAATAGCCATCTAGGAAATAATAAAATTCATGACATGCAACTCTTTCTAGGATTTGATCCATGAAAGATAAAGGGAAATGATCTTTTGTAGTCATTGAATTAAGTTTCCTATAGTCAATGCACATGCACCAACCAGTAATAGTCCAAGTTGGAATTAACTCATTTTTCTCATTTGTTATCACAGTGACTCCAAACTTCTTTGGTACAACTTGGGTAGGACTTACCCATTTGCTGTCGGAAATAGGATAAATGATTCCATTATCTAGAAGGGCTAATTCCTTTTATGCCAGCTATGGTCCATCCTAATGCATTTTTGTGCATTTTTAGAGTTTGTAATAACTTACCTTCTTGATGTGCATTAAGTTTGGAAGAGATTATTACCGGAAAAGGTTTCATTTTCTCCCAAAAAATGAGTATTTAAGATTGAATGGTAACAACTTCAAATCAGGTTTTGGTGGTTGAACACTTAAAGGTATGGACTTAATTGATCGTGGTGATAATTCTTCAATTTGTGATCTCCAATTCTTTGACTTTGATTCTTCCTAAAAATAGACCATTTGCAAATCATCAGGATCATCAATCTCAGTTTCACTGAAAGTGGTTTGAAATTCATCATGAACTAATTTTTCAATAAAGTCGACTTCCTATAAATCATTATCATTCCAGGTTGCTTGCAAATGTTAAAAATATTCATCTCCAATGTCATGTTTCCAAATGATAATTTCATCAGTCCATTCCTACAAATTAATCAATACATTAGAAGTTGCAAGAAATTGACGTCCTAAAATAACAGGAATAGAATTACATGTTTCATCAGGTTATGTATCCAAGACTACGAAATCTACAGGGTAAATGAATTTATCAACTTGTATTAACACATCCTCAACTATTCCTCTAGGCACTTTTAAAAATTTATCAGCAAGTAAAAGAGTTACAGAAGTTGGTTTTAACTCAAATAGATTGAGACTTTGAAAAACCGAATATGGAAGTAAATTCATACTAGCTCCAAGATCAAGTAAGGCTCTTTTAATTTTATGTTATCCAATACAGTAAGAAATTGTAGGATAACTAGGGTCTTTATATTTCAAAGCATTATTGTTCTGAAGAATAGCATTTACTTGTTCGGCTAAAAATTCTTTCTTTTTCACATTCAGTTTTCTTTTCACAGTGCACATGTCTTTAAAAAATTTAGTATAGGAAGGTACCTGTTTAATAGCATACAACAACGGTATATTGATCCCTACCTGTTTGAAAGTTTCAAGGATTTCAGAATTGTGATTGAATTTCCTTTGTTTGGTCATGGCATAAGAAAATGAAAGTGCTGGCGGAGAATTAGTCTTTTCTTTACAATGTTCAGATTCAACCCCTTCTTTACCCTCAGAGATTGACTCATCATCTTTCTCACAAGATTGAAGAATAGGTTTTTCAATAACCTTACCACTGCGAAGAGTGATGACTAATTTGACTTGATCCATGTGTTGGCTTCCGGAACTAGTATTTGCATTGTATTGCCCCTTTGGATTTTACTGTGGTTGAGATGGAAACTTACCTTTCTCTTGAAAACTAAGAGCAGATGTGAATTTTGCAAGAGCATCTTTAAAATTTATCATGCTTTGAGCAAGTTAAGTGTTTATTGTTTCTTGCTTTTCAATAAATGCATGCAATGTTTCTTCAAAAAAAATTTTAGGAGGTGGAGCATAAGAAGGTACATATCCATGAGAATTTTGAAAATTATGGTGTGCTTGAAAACGTGGCTATGAAGTTTGTGCATTATTATTATCACTCTTCCAACTTAAATTTGGGTGGTTTCTCTAACCATGGTTGTATGTTTGCGAGTATGAGTTATTACTACCCAATTTTAACCCATGTTTTGATAAATTTTTCAAAAATATATATAAAAAATAAAAATAAAGGTTTACATGTGGCGATAACCTAGAGCATCAAGGCTAATATTAAGGAAGCAATATGTCAAGGAGATAATTATTGAATCATATATAATTATTGCAATATAAAATACCATAGATATATGATTTGATTCGTGCTGGTTATGGAAAATAATCACTGCAATATAAGATACCATATATATAGGATTTGTTGATGCTGGTTATAGAAGGCAATCTCTGCAATAATTATTGTAATATTTCCTTAAATAACACGTATAGAGATCTTCTATATAAGTGAACTTCCAACCATATGCATCTGGAGGAGAAAATTTATATAAGATAATTTTTAAACAGAGAAATAGGGGGCAACCATAAAAAAACCCTAAACTTATTTTTTTTTCCCGGTCGAAACCAAGTTGTGCCCTCACCCTTGGCCTTTGATTTTTACACGAAGACCAACCCCTCCCCTTCATCTGGCATACTCTCCCTTAAGGGATATCCTTCCTTTAGCCAAACCAGAGAAACCCTTGCTTTGGCCTTTGAGAATTCTCGGTTTCCCTCTAGTTGGCCATAGAGCAGCAATTTCCTCTCTCAGCCAGCTAGAGGCCAATACCAGATCTCCTACCCTCACTTCTTCTTCCCCTACAGAACCCAGCCACCCAACAGCCCCACAACTGGTCCACTCTCTTCCCCATCTCTAGAAGACACAAGCCGACCCCCCTTGGCCTTTTATTTTAGGCTCTCAAAACCAGAGAGAACCAAAGCCAGCACAACCATCCCCATCATCTTTTCCCCTCTCTCAGCCCTCAGCTCTTTCCTCCTAGACCGGTTACCAAGTTGCCAAACGCCGGCAGAATCTACAACTAGTAAACCTGTTAACAATCGGCTCTCCTCCGACTCAAACCCATGTAGCAGATTTAGACTGAGATCCTGCCGCCACCAACGTCGTCACCCAACCGCAGAAGCTGCCATCGGAAGAAGAAGGAAAGAACAACGAACTGTGAAGAAGAAAGAAGACAAAAGTTAACAGATCTAAAAAGAAAAAAAATACAAGAACAATCTAGACAGAAATGGATTAAAATTAATTGCATGCGTTTTCTTTTTTTCTTTTTTGCAGGTCATCGCCGGCAAGGAAGGGAAGAAGGGATAAAGCCAAGCCAGATCCACCCCGGCCCCTGTTTTTCTTGCGGCGACGCGTGAACTCAAGCGCCTCCAGTGGCGGTGGTGCGTGGAGCAGACGCGCCGCCACTGTTCTTGCATTCCCAGAAGTGCTCCTCTGCAATTCCTAAATATTTGGGGGTCTATTTTGCAATTTTTGAATTGTATATTATATGTTTAGATTTGTTTTGAATTCATGTTATTTGTAATTACATACGGGTATATTAGAAAAACATAATAAAAAGAGGATGTGTGTGTGTTTGTAGTTTTTTATATATGTTATTGAATTATAAAATCAAAAAAGACAAAAAAATGAATTTAATGTTTTAATTTGGTATATGGTCAAGTATCTCAAGGACAAATAAAATCATGTTGTATTTCTCATGAAAATGTAAAAACATGTTTCTACATATATTCTGGGATTTAATAGCTGATTTATTAAAACCTTAAGAATTTAATTAATATGTGGTTTGTTGATTTTAATTGCAATTAACTGTGATGTGTGTGTATTTTGCAAAGAAAATATAAAAAAAGGTTTTTTTTTGTATTGTATACGGTCAATACCCTAACATGTTTTGAACGTTCTTTTTATATAAAACATTATTTGAAGTTTTGAAAATATGTTTTCGCATGGATTTCTTAGACACAAAAATTATTTTCTTGCATTTTTGGATTTTACAACATGTTTGTAAAACTCCAAGGGTGTTCGTCAATATTCCAAAAAAATACAAAAATCTTATTTTGGGAGGAATTCATCTATTATTCACCGTTAATGTTTGGATAAAGAAATTCCAAAGAGATGAATATCCAAAATATTATTGGGAATAACTTGTTATTATTCACTGTTAATATTTGGATAAAGAAACCATAAGTGGTAAATATCCAAAATAATTTTCTAGGAATAACAAGTCATCACATATCCTTGAAAGAAGCCTTGATTATAATTGAAGACATTTCAATTTTTGACTCCACGGTTTACGAGCTATGAGAGTATAAAATACTAAGGGAAAAATGAGCTTTTAAAGCACATGAAATTTCCTTCAATTTCTATTTTAATAAATTTAATTTGAATCAAACACAGATTTCAAGAGAACTGTATTGGCTCTCCTTGGCACTTTGTAAACATATCTAAAGGTATGATCAATATCGACCAAAGGTTCTTGCTTTTAGTCTTTGAACCCAAATCCATTCATTATAGCAAACCTATCCTAAAAAACATATTTAAGAAAACACCAACACCATAAATTATAAAGCAAACCAAACACCAAGCAATTTACCTTAGGTAGGCCATACTAGGGGTGCTAATACCTTCTATTTATGCAACCAGTCCCTTGCTTTAGAATCTATGAAAGACCAATTAGGGTTCCTAGTGACCAAAATACTAGGTGGCGACTTCAAAGAATCAATCAAGCAAAAACAAACAAAAAATCATCATCGGACGCCGCGCACGGGACGTGCGACATGGGTTATGATTGGACCTTAAACTGTTTAAAGCATAGGCTTGTTCATGGAGGCATTCTTTGAAAGAAGGCAAAGTTGGACAGGCATTAGTTACATGTTCATTTATTTCACAGATTTCACATACAATTTCTTGAACAGATTTTAATTGACCATTTTTTTTCAATTCTAGTACTTCGACTTTTATAGCTAAAGATGTAAATTTGGCTTAGAGGTCATGATCTTCCTTAAGGTTGTACATACCTCCATTAGATGTATGAGGTTGAGTTTTACCCGGTGCCTCATAAGTGCTTGTAGTGTCCTAATTTTGAGCATTTTCAGCTAGTAAGTCTAGGTACTCTATTGCTTCATCAGGGTCTTTATTTTCAAAAGTTTCATTGCACATCAATTCCACCTTTTGCCTATCTTTAGGTGTTAACCCTTCATAAAATTATGAAACCAATCTTCATGTTTCAAAACCATGATGAGGGCAAGTATTAAGCAAGTCTCGATACCTATCCCAACATTGGTAAAATGTTTCACCTGGTTTTTAAGTGAAAGTGGTGATTTGTCTTTTGAAAGAGTTGGCTCTGTGAGATGGAAAAAAATTCTTTAAAAATTATTGTTGCAATTCATCCCAAGCACGAATGGATCCTGACCTAAGATTTTGTAGCCATGTTTTAGCTTTTTCAAAAGCTTTAATCTAATGTTATTCATGTTACAATTTAAGTCATTATAGGTGTTACAAACTTCTTCAAATTCTCTCAAAATACAAGTATGGATTTTCTAGATCTAAGCCATAAAAAGAAGGTAAAAGTTGAATAATGCCTGGCTTAAAATTAAAATGGGATGCATCAGAAGGGAAAACTATGCATGAGGGTGCACTTGTTCTTGTGGGATTCATGTGGTCTCTAAGTGTTCTAACATGGTTATTCTCATTATTCTCATTATCAAGTGACTGGTTATCTTCTTCGGCCATATTTTCTGAAAATGATGAGGATACCTTACAAAGTCTACCACTTAATGTACGTGACCAAACACTCGTGCACGTGTAGAAAGAGAATAAAAGGAAGAAGAAAACAAAAGAAAAAGAAACAAAACAATAGAAACAAAGTTAGATACAAGAAAAGAGAAAATAACCTCCCTGGAAACGGCGCCAAAAACTTGACACGATCAAAAGATTGATGTCTTCTCCCAAGTGTAGGAGTGTCGAAGTAATAAATAACCTGGTAAGACTGGGATCAAATCATAGGGAGGCTAACTATATAAATAATAATAATAATAATAATAATTAAGAAGAAGAAAAGGTTAAAGAGGACTTTGAGATGTTTGATTAATGTGAGGATTAAACAATAATAAAAACAAATGTCAAGGTTAGAGGATCTATTAATAGTATTTCTAACAAGTATAATATAAACTCTTATTATTCAACTGGAAACCACACATAATAGAGGTTCCAATCAGATGATTTGTCATTAATAGCTCATTATAAATTGTTAACATGATCATATTAATTATCTTATTTAAGTAACACCAAACTTTTAAATATTGTTAGGAATTCATGATGCTAACGTATGTTAACAACAAATCAAGTTCCTTTCATAGCACAGGTGTAGGTTTTACCATACGGTTGGGTTATGAAAGTGCCAAGCATTTGTTGTACCAAGTGTTATACAACACAAATCTAGATTAACCATTTAACAAGCAAGGTATTAAGAATTAGTAAGATAAAAAGATAAGACATGTTAATATTAAACATTAAGGTCCATGTTGAGTTTATACTATATTTATTATTACACCATTAGTATAACCTTTTCACCTTGACATAATAAACTTAGCTAAACATAATGAAGAAGAGAAACATAAATAAACAACATAAGAACATAAATAAGATACAAGTTCCAATTATGTCTTACCTTTTCATAAATAAACACCATTAGTGTTATTCCACCTATGTCTTACCTTTTTATTCATATAAAGCATACCTAAATCTGAGATCTACAACTCCAGATATGACCCAATTACTGAGCAGTGTTCTAGTTTGGACTACACCAACATCTCTTTTCTAAGTTTGGCCTTCTCTTTGTCCTTTCAATTTTGAGTACTTAAACTCATCAATCAATCCTCTAATTTATGTGATAAGCCTGCATTTAAGATGAATATTTACCATAAATTAAAGGTATCTTATATTATTAGATATGTTATTATAAAACATGCTTTAGTTGAGTTATTGATACTTCAAGTGCAAAATGTTGATATAAAACCTTGATAAAAATGCACTTTTAAGTACTAATCAGTAATTCAACAATATTGGCAATATTGTGATTAAGCCCATTTAAAAATCTCTTCATTATAGCTTCCATATCTTCCACTGTTTTAGCCCTAATCATGACAATTTTCATCTTTTTATGATAATCTTATACACTATTAGATCCCTGAGTCAGACTTTAAAATCTCTAGAACTCCTGAAAATAGTTTATCAGAACAAATCTTTCATATGAATGCTTTCATCTTCTTTCAAATATGTACGAGTCTTTCATTGTTTCTCATTCTACCTAAAAAAAAGTTGATCCCATCAAATTATATCAAAATCAATAAATTTTATTACATCAAGTTTTACCTTTTTTTTTTTGAATAGTTATGACAATAAAAAATTAACTTAACTTTCTTCTCCCACTTTAAATAAACTATGAGATCGTTTCTACCTTGGAACATTGAAATTTTTATTTTCATACTCCCTAAGTTTTTATCAAAACCATTATGATGCTCAAAATCTCAAATTTCACTTGTATGGTTAAATTGATTACCCTGACAAAAACCATTAACCCTTTTGTTTTTAGGCTGTCAAAATTTATCCTAATAACTAAATAATGCATGATCATTATCGCCAACTTCCTCATCTACATTTTTAACAACAAACTCATCAATAGGTGGAATAACACACCTCCTTAGCCTTTTCACCTCGGGACCCTATAGTATATCCCCTCTTGTAAACTAGCTATTTTGGTCTCTTGCCTTTCTAATATGTCGAAAATGTATCCAAACCTGAAATTTATCATCTTCAATTGTTATTGTGTAGCTAGAAACCTAAAAGTCTGATATGAAGAAACTGGAGAAATCAAGAGGTTTATTTTTATTTGGTTGGGGATGTAAGAGATAAATGAAGTCAGAAGATGTTGAATTGACATTATTAGAAACAAAATAGCAAATGACACTTTCCAACTCTGATCGTGACTCTAATAGGTCACTAATCACAAGATATTTTATACCTTCTATGGAGAATTGAAGATGATAATATTAAGATTAAGTTGTTAGATGAGATTTCAAAATATAATTTATATAATTTTTTAACATATAAATAGTTTTTTTACCTTGAAATTTGCATAGTATCATACTATCTTGTGTTTAATAATAAAATAAGAATAATGAGATTCCAACTTGTAACCGCTTGATCAATAACACTTTAATACCATATAAAAAAACCATCTCAAATTAAAAATTATTAAAAACAATTCAGGATATAAGTTATATAATTCATGGGGGTTAGATCTCAACTTGGCAAGCAATATTGGCTTTTCAAGTTGGTGTTCATGTCTCTCATCTTCAACAGCTTTATGCAAGCTTTGTATTTGCTAGAGTAAAATCTGATTACAAAAGATAATGATCTCTAAAATTTGAAAAACATCTATCATTTAATCACAACTAAGAACTTTAATTTAAATTCATTCCAAACCACCATTTAATTATCCACACATTTAAATTATATTGTATTTCATAAGCTTCCATTAAGTTCTCCTTCCTCTTCTTTTATATATATAAAAAAAAATAGTAGGCCTTATCACCCATATCCACACCCAATTTGTTTTCTTCTATCATCCATCATTTTGCATGATTCACAACCTATCTACCATAAATACAAGTACACCAAAACATAGCATTTTCATATTTTCCCAAAATTTTCTCCTAAAATCCTAATTTAAAAATCTAAGAACCGTGCATTAACTCTAGTTTTTTTTAATCTAACTTGCTTAAACAAGCTTACTTAACCTTAAAATGAACTTCAAAAGCTCTAACTTGACAAGTGTTTTCCTCTCCCTTGAATTTTTCTTCTTTGCCATGAGTTTCAACCCACTCTTTCTCCCTACTTGTTCACTTGATTGCTTCTTAATTCCTTGTTTGAGACAGTGATTAGGGTTTCACACTTCCTAACCTCTTAATCTTATATAATTCATATTTTTTTCTTTCAAAATGTTTGAATTATTTAGCTCTCCTATAGTTTTTCTCTTCTTTTTTTTCCATCTAACATTTTTTTGTCTTGGCATTAATAAGAAGGAAGAACTTGCTGGAATTTTTGCTCGTTCATCAACATAATTACAAAATTATCATTAATGAATTTCATGTTATTTCTCAATCTGATTGACAATATTTTTAGACAACCTTCTCAAAACCAGATCACTCTAAAAATTTTATTGTATATAATAGTATATTGTAAGATATTTCCCCTAAACTTTCAGGATGATCCATCAGTTATATTGAGCGTTATGCCTGATAGAGCAAAACTAGTCAGTAAGTAATTTTCTGCTAAAAATCCAAAATTTTGTGTTTCATTTTTTCTTATATCCAATTCATTATTATACTAAACTCCAAGGGCCATTTTTTTTATCCTAATTTATATTATTTTACCATTTTAGTTATTTACGGCTCATTACCGCGTCATTATATCGTTATCAACTATTTATCATTTTTAACCCATATTTTCTCCAATACTTTTTCACGCCATACTTTTTTTTCCTTACTTATTTATCAAGTATTTGTACTTAATAAATTATTTGTATACATTTATTGTTGGCTTTACATGCCTTGAAAGGGGTTCGGTCTAAAAAATATATCTTTCAACCTATTTTCACTTAAAAACACCTTAAGAATTCCTTAAATCACCTACCAACCTGATTAGTACTTAAAAGTGCATATTTATCAAGGTTTTATATCATCATTTTGCACTTAAAATATCAATAACTCCTTAACTAAAGCATGTTTTATAATAATAAGTCTAATACTATAAAATGCCTTAATATATGGTAAATGTTCATCTTAAATGCAGGCCTATCACATAAATTAAAGGATTGATTGATGAGTTCAAGTATGGAAATTGAAAGGACAAAGAGAGGGCCAATCTTAGAAAAGAAATGTTGGTGCAGTCCAAACTGGAACACTGTTAGGTAATTGGGTCATATCTCGAGTTCTAAATGTCAAAACGATCTCAATTTTTTAAAGAGATTCAGTAAGACATAGGCCTACAACTTTTATGTGGACACCAAGATCTAAAAAGACCGTTTCCAAGTCCAAATTATAGCAACAACGGAGAAGTCCGAATCTGTCCTACAGCCCGAACACTATTCAGTGTTTGGCCCATATCTAGAGTTCTAGAAGTCCAAATGACCTCCTTTTTTTTTTCCTGGAAAGCTGAGTCAATTTCCTACAACTTTCATGTTTTCAAGTGGTCCTAGTTCTGATGCTAGCAATTTCATTTTATTCAGACAAGAAGATAAGGATTTTCACCAAGTCAAAAGTTGGCTACCCACTCAACAATTAGTTATCAAATCAATAATTCTGAATTTTGGCCTATAAAAGGAGGCATTAGTTAACTTGTATTTTTTTTTTTGTAATTCTTAAGTTTTTCTTTCATTAATATCTTATTTATGCTTTTCATTTTCTTTCCTCTCCTTAGTTAACTTGCATCTTTTTTATGTTTTTGTTTTGTTTATTCATGTTTCTCTTCTTCATTATGTTTAGCTAAGTTTATTATGTCAAGGTGAAAAGGTTACACTAATGGTGTAAGAATAAGTATAGTATAAACCCAACATGGACCTTAATGTTTAATATTAACATGTCTTATCTTTTTATCTTACTAATTCTTAATACCTTGCTTGTTAAATGGTTAATCTAGATTTGTGTTGTATAACACTTGGTACAACAAATGTTTGGCACTCTCATAACCCAACCGTATGGTATTACCTACACCTGTGCTATGAAAGGAACTTGATTTGTTTTTAATATAAGTTAGCATCATGAATTCCTGAAAATATTTAAAAGTTTGGTGTTACGTAAATAAGATAATTAATATGATCATGTTAACAATTTATAATGAGCTATTAATGACAAATCATATGATTGGAACCTCCTTCGTGTGTGGTTTCCAAATTGAGTAATAAGAGTTTATACTATACTTGTTTGAAATACCATTAGTGGATCCTCTAACCTTGACATTTGTTTTTATCATTGTTTAATCCTTACAATAATCTTCCATCTCAAAGTTCTCATTAATTTCTTCATCTTTATTATTATTATTATTATTATTATTATTATTATTACTACTACTACTACTACTACTATTTATATTCTTTTTATATTTTATGTACGTTAAGTATGCTTTGTGTTTGATCAAGGATCCTGACATTGTTGGTCTTGCCTTGTTCATTCGCATCAGAAATTTGTTTATATTATATAATATATCTCTTTGATCTTTTCATAAACTCAGTATATAGGCTTGAAACCTGTGACCTGATCTTTTTTATCATTCTTAGGTATAACAACGTCACGTACTGAGTATTATTATTACTATTACTATTACTATTACTATTATTGTTATTATTGTTGTTGTTGTTGTTGTATTATTATTTATAATTTATACAATTAACCTTTCTGTGGTTTGACCCCAGTCTTGCCGGGTTATTTATTACTTCGACACTCCTGCACTTGGGAGAAGACATCAATCTTTTAGTCGTGTCACAACCCAAGAACACACCAGAAACAAAAATCAACTTGATCAAAAAATCTATATAGAACTTGATCTAATTTTTCAGGCACGCTAATAGGATGGTTTTTTCTTGAAAAAAAAAGATCTAATAATTTTCTTATGCAACTCAAGATATTCAGAAATTATTTAAGAATTGTTAGTTAGATTAGGATTTGTTAATACATGGTAAAATTTAGAAATCTTAAATTTGATATTAGAGTCCATGACTATTGCAAAACTCGAATGGAAAGAGCGTGTTTAGAAATATAGTTGCGGTTGCTTTTCAGAGTGCTTTTCACTTGAAAATGCATTAAAATAATTTTTTTAAAAAAAAATTATTTTTGACATTAGCTTATCAAAGTAATCTGAAAACACCAAAAATATATTAATTTGAAGTAAATAAAAAAATTTAATTTTTTTTAATAGTACTTTTAAAACGTAAAAACAAATAGGAAATAAGGTAGTCCTGTGGAGTGTGATTATAGGATGGCTTGCAGGGTCAAGATATCATTAAGATTAATTTGTTTTTTCAATGAAAATGTCTTTAACATGCCGTGTACTTGAAAATCTTCCTTCTAAAGTGGTCGGCATTCACCGAAATGGTTGCCATTTGTACAAATAAATGCTTAGAATAGGTAAATAGTGCTCGGTTAAATTATGTATTTTTTTAATATAAAATAACCAAAAGCATTCTTTCTCATATAGAATCTTACAATGACATGTGAATCAATTTTCAAATTATGTTTATATGATTGTATAAAAAATATAAGAATAATTAATTCAAGGAAATAATATAAAAATAAAAAATATATGTATTTCATTCTTGTCGCATGTCCCCTGCGCGGCGTCTGATGTCGATTTTCATGATGTTTGCTTGATTGGTTCTTTGGAATTCACCACCTAATATTTGATTGACAGTTACTAGAAAACCCAGATGTACTGGTCTTTATCAAAAATTCAAGAGTAAGGGACTGGTTGTAGCTAGAAAAGGTATTAACACCCCTAGCGCATCCTGCTTTAGGTAAACTGCGTTGCGATGTGATGTTATTTGAAAATTTGAAATATTAGTCAAATTCTTATGGCTTTAATAAATCAGTTATTAAATCCCACAATAGATGTAGAAACATGCTCTTACATTTTAACAGGAAATACAACATGATTTTATTTATCCTTGAGATATTTGACCATATTCAAATTAAAACATTTAATTCTTTTTTCTTCTTTTTATTATTTTGGTCCTTTTTTATTTTAACATTAAAAGAAAACATACATAAAAAAATAAAAAATAAAAAAACACACACACACATTAACATCACTTTTTACTATGTTTTTTTCTATTACATGTTTACAGAATAACATAAAAAACAAACATTTAACAAAAATTTAAATACATATTCAAACATGTAAAAATTACAAAAATAGATCCCTAAAAAGTATAGGAACTGCAGAGGAGGCCCTCAAGAAATGTGGATCAGTTGTGGCACCCACAAACAAACCAGTAATAGGGGAGATCCGGAAGCCGAGAAGAAACATAACAAGCAGTTGATTTTAATTTTCTTTTCTCTTTTCGGATATGTTCTCGGGTCTGTTTTTGGATCTGCTTCACTACAGATCTGTTTCCTTTAGTCGTTGTCTTCTCATATGTTCCATGTATAGCGTGATAAGGAGGAGGAACAGACGAGAGAGGGATGTCGCTGCTGGAGGCAATGAGTTGGGTTTGCTGTGGAGATGGGAGGGGTTTCTAGCGGTGTTGAGGCAGAGACACAGTCGCTAGGAGTTTTGGGGAGTCCCGTCTGTGGTGGCAGTGTTGCCCCTCTATTACTATCGGTAGAAGGGCTGAAGGGAGAAAGGAGGACTGTTACCAAGAAGGGGAAGATCTGTAAGGTCTAGCCGGGGCAGGAAAAGGAAAGACAACTTGGGTCCTATGAAAGGGGTCCGGCCGTTGGTCTGTGGAGAAAACCAGAGGAAGAGGGGGGGGAAGCTTTGGTTCTCTAGTTATGTTTTTGGCCAAGGGAAGGGCGAAGCTTTGGCTTGTTTTTGGAAGAGGTCTGAGCAGTGGCTGGCGGCTGAGGGGAGAAGGGTTATGGCTGCTAGAGGAGAAGAAGATGGGGGAGCTTTTGATGGTTTTAGGAGAGAACTCCGAGGAAGAGAACTTTGGTTTTTTTTTCTTCAAAGGGAGGGGGCCGTTCAGGTGAAAGGAAAAAAAAGGAAGTCGGCTGCTTTGGTTGTTGTAACGAGAAAAGCAGCTGGAGACGGTGCTGGAAATGGCTATGGGGAAGAGAGTCAGAGGATGTCTTGTGCTCTCTGGTTTGTTTTGCAAAAGTCAGGGGAAAGGGGAGAGATTTGGCGAGGGAGGGAGATGGTGGTGGCCTCGATTCTCTTTGTTTTTTGCTAAGGGAGGGGACAGCGGCTCCGGTTTTCTTTGGCAAAGGTTTGGGAGGCGTCCCCCATCCCTAGAGATAAATGTAAGTTTTGTTTTTAGGGTTTTTTTCCAGAATTTTCCTCCCCTCTCCCCATAAACCTCTCCTTTCTTTTTTTTACTGTAAACTGTATTTATAGAAGAAGTGTGGCTTAGCCACAATCACATTGGTCCCTCAATTTCTTTTTTTTTTGTCAATTTTAATTTTTTATTTTATTTTTAAAAGCAAGCCATATCAACATCGACTCAACAAGGAAAATCGGTGATCATAAAATTAACACGTTAAAAGTTAAACGCGTTCCAAATACCTTTAAAAATTTAAATTCTTTTGAGATGACCTTGAAAATGCTAAAAATGATACAAATATATTAAAAATGCATTTTTTAGGGTTTTCATTGTTTTGTTTTTTTTTTTGGTTTTTTAATGAAAAATTTTCAAAAACATGGGTCAAAATGGGGTAGCTAGTTGCTACCTAATTTTTTACCCATGTTTTTGATAAATTTTCAAAAAAAATAAAACCAAAAATAGAAAAAACAAAAAAAAACAATGAAAACCCAAAAAAAAATACATTTTGATATATTTGCATTATTTTTAGCATTTTCAACGTCATCTCAGAAGAATTTAAATTTTCAAAGATATTTTAAACTCGTTCAACTTTTAGCGCATTAATTTTACGATCACTGATTTTCTTTATTGAGTCGATGTTGCTCGCTTTAAAAAATATAAAAAAAAATAAGAAAAAATCAAAATTAAAAAAAAAAAAAGAGTTGAGGGACCAATGCGATTATGGCCAAGCAACACTTCTCCTATAAATACCATGCTACAATGAAAAAAAAGAGGAGGAGAAAAATTTACTCACGAGGAGAACATTTTCGAGGCGGAGAAAATTTTAGGGAAAACCAAGAAAAAAAAAACCCTAACCTAAACTGATCTACAGAGAAGCCGCCACCTTTCCCCCCTGGCTTTGGGAAAGCAAACCAGAGAGACCCCACACAAAGAGGCAGAGACCTTGCCCCCCGACCCATATGCCCTCTTCAACTGAACACAAACTGACGGTCTTCTCTCCCAACCAAGACATAAGCCGCCATCTTTCCCCCTTTTTGGCCTAGGCAAAGCAAACGAGAGAGCCCCGTTTGCTCTTGAATTTTTCCTCTTCAACACCGTCTGACCTTCCCTTCTCCTCCAGCCGTTTAAGCCCCTCTTCGTCCTCCCTACAAAAAAAATAAGAGAAAACCCACTACACACAAAACATTCCTATCCTCTCATCCCTAAGTCGTCGCCCTTTTCCCTCTACACATATACCTTCCCTTTCCCTTAGCCAGTTCTCTCTCAAACAACCCCTCGCCCTCCTTTCTTAGCTTGTCCTCATCGAAGATCCAGCCTATCCACGGTCTCCCTCTGCTCTCCCAGCCTTCTCTTAGCCTCACCCCGTAATAACTCCTCCCCCACGCACGGTAGTGGGCATGGACAGCCTGTGGATGAATCATTGAACCACTCTCTCATCCAGCAGTAGCGGTCAGTCCCTTAAATCAATCCCCCTTGAGTCTCATCTGCGAGTGTGCAGACACGCCACCAACCACGACAGCTTCTTCTCCGATCTGCAACCATCCAGACGGCAATAAGCAACAGCGGCATTGAACCCAGAAGAAGAAAGGATTAACGAAAGGAGATAGTGACAGATCTAAAAGAAAAAAAAGGAAAACAAAAGGTGAAATCTATTGCTTGTGTTTGTTGGGTTGCCTCGCAGGTGACTAGGAGATCCATCGCCAGCGAGAAAGGGAGAAGAGGAGAAAACAACCTAGATCGCCCTACCTCTTGGATTTTTCCTACGGCGGCGCGTGAATCCATGCGCAGCCAATGTCAGTCGCACGTGGAGAAGACGCACTGCCAGTCTCCAGCACTTTCATGTGACTTGGGGCTTCCAGCACTATTCATGATTTTAGTTTCTTTGTAAATTTTAATTGTTTAATATGTTATTCGGATTGGTTTGAATATTGACTATTTTGTAATATTTAGTTATAGGTGTGTAAGTATATTACAGTAAAAAAAAAACATGATGCTAGTGTGTTTTTTTTTTTTTACGTATGTTATTAATTATAAAAGACAAAATGAAATTAAGTGTTTAATTTGAATATGGGCAAATATCTCAAGGGCAAATAAAATCATGTTGTATTTTCCATGAAAATGTAAGAACATGTTTCTACATATATTTTGGGATTTAATAACTGATTTATGAGAAAGTCTTAGAATTTGACTAATATTTTAAAGTTTCAAATCACATCAAACCACAAAGCAGCTTACCTCAGGCAGGGTGCGTTAGGGGTGCTAATACCTTTCCTAGCCATAATCAGTCCCTTACCCTTGAATCTCTGACAAAGACCAGTACACATGGGTTTCCTAGTAACCTTCAATCAAATACTAGGTGGTGACTCCCAAAGAACAAATCAAGCAAGACAAAAAAAATTGCCAAACGATCGTCGCGCAAGTGACGTGTGACAATTCTTATCGGATATTCGTGTGTGATTTGTTTTTAAATATTGTGCTTGTTAATTTTATATACAATTATTAAAAAAAATTGCAAATATAACTACAACAATCCCAAATCTTATTTAAAAATTATAGCAAAATTGAATGATTTTTAAAACATCATTGTAATTATTTATATAAAATGAATTTTATTTTAAAATATATAAAACAAAGTAAAATAAAAAACACAAAGACGATCAACAGATGTCAGGTGGTCGTAGGCCTACACTACTAAGCCTACATGCATGGTTTAATGTTTTTTTTTAAAAAAAAAAAAAAACTCAAGCAGATAACATTTCGTTTGCTACAACAAATTTCAACCATGTTTAGCTACCAAAAAATTAGGTTACGGGGTATTTATATCCAAACCCCTAATTCTCAATTCATTTTTTTCTAAAAACTTCATAAGAATCTCAATAACTCAATTTACAACTTGAAGACCCTCTAATAATTCTAAAAACTAAAAATCAAACCAAACAAAAAAACAAACAAACTTTTTTAAGCCCTGATCTATTTTTCTAGCATGATTAAAGATCCAGATCACCTTCATTTAATACATCGTTCAAGATGAATCTATCAATGCCAAGTTTTGTATTTTTTTATCGTCGGAATGTGACCAATCAAAAATATTCGCTCTTCTTCTTATTTTCAACAAGTTTGCCTCTCTTCTCTTACTAATAAGGGATTAAAGCATAACAAAAATGAAGTTTAAGATAGAAACGTAAATATCTAAAATTATAAGGACCAAATAAATAAAGAAATAAATTAAGATACCAAGATAATACTTTATTTTTGTAATGCGGACACATTGTAACAAGTTTAAGTGTAATTACAATCGTAACTACGACAATGAAGAACCTTCTTCTTTTAGAGTGTGTTGTTATGGTAATTATTGTGGTTGTGGTTTGATAAAAGTGATTTTGAAGTTGTGTTTGGTTAAAATTGTGGTTTGACTTTTTTTTTTTTTTTTTTGCTAAATATCATGTCATGATATGTATGGTTAAAATTATGGTTGGGATTGATGTGGTATATAAAATGACTAAAAATGACATAAAATAATTTATTTTGTTTTTAAATAGCAAAAATAACATTTAGTACAAACAATAATTGACATAAAAATAAAATTGTTCATTTTTATTAAAAACATATTATTGCCCCATCAAACTTGTTGCAATGTCATCGTGAACATAATCCATACGCGAAGCCCTCTGATGCCCACATGTTTGTGATAATGGAACCACATCGATTAAAATATCATCAGGAACAAAATTAGGACGGCGATCAAACTCGTTAAATGCAACATCTTGGATCAACTTCCTTCGAATGTAGTTATGTAGTACCATGGATACGATAACAATTTGAACTTATGTTTTGTAAGGAAACACAAACATATTTTGCAAGATTCTCCATATTTTCTTCCAAACTCCAAAAGTATGTTCTATTACATATCGTAACGATGAATGGACACGGTTGAATATTTCTTCCCAACTTTGCAGTTGTCCTTGTCGATTAAATTCTGGAAGATGATATCTCTCACCTCTATATGGCCCCAAGTAACCGTACTCATTTAGATATCCTGAATCAATAAGATAATACATCCTTGCATCAAGATAATGTTCGTTCGAAACTTAATTCCTATTGCAGACCAAAAATAAAATTATTCAAATTTAACAACACCCTATTTTTAATTTCTCAATACCTTCTAGTGGCTATGGAAATATTATATTTGGATTGCCAATCACTTCAAGAAATATTCTTATATCGAATGCACTACCTTCCCACCTAACCCAAACAAATGTAAATTACTTGTCAAAGCTATATGTCGCCATCATATTTTGAGTGGTACACCTTTTCTGCCAATAAATGATATTTGATTTTCTTGTGATACACAAGTACGCACATGTGTTCCATTAATTGCTCCAATACAATTCTATAAAAAAAAAATAGTTTACCAATCAATTAAAATGTAGTCAAAATATTTCTTTGTAACCTTTTCAATTGTTTAATAACTTAGAAAAATTATTTTTCACCTTAAAATGTGGCATATATCTTGGATTCATTGTGATTTTCATTGGTGTTGTGAAGAATTCTAGATCTATCGATTTGATTCACTCAATTGCTAACAAGCATACTAACCTGAGAACTTTGTTAAGATATCAGCTTACGGTTTCACTTAAATGTTGAAATCTCTTCTAAACTTCCTTGTTTGAAGCTTCTAGAGCTAAAGTATAGAGAAACATGCCTATATTCTCAATAACACTCATCTTCCTAGAATGTTTTAGCTCATATAACGTTTCCAAATCAACACACAAATTCTGCAATGTGTCTGCATCCATCCAAAATATGTTAACACAACGTACCTAATGACCATTTAAAATTTCATTGAACCATCTCATTCCTGTGTTGTATGAAACCATATATGGTTCCTTATAAATATAATTATTATAATACAAAACAAGTGCCTCAGCCATGCATAACAATAGTTTATTACGATCACACTTTCTAAGCCAAAAAACATCATCTTCCTCATCATCATCGTGTTTATTTTCATCATCATCACTGTCATCATCATCATCATCATCTGTATTGTTTCCATTACCAGCACCGCTACTGCATCAAAAACCATTACTAGTACTTGTACCACCAAAACCATTTGAAGCATACTGAATAACATTATTCATAACATTGTCATACTCATCATCAAATAGATCATTAAACCACTTCGTATCCATATATATAAAACAACAAAAAATTTCACGAATGAAATTGCTATAAATACAGTTAGATGGAGGAATTTGTTTTAAATATTAAAATTTCATGTCGACCTGAACTGAAACCAAAACAAAAATTATAAAGCATTCCTAAATTGTCGTATATCTTTTAGTAATAATTAATGAATACAATATTGCGTGCATCACAAACATATTTAAATGTAAGCTTTTAATTATATAAATGGTTTTAATTGAACATATCTTATGGTATCTAAGATTTACTATGAATTCAATGAAAATGAGATTAATTAATTAAGATGGAATGAGGATGTTAAAAGGACTTGAAGAATATAAGGCCATGATTATACATAAAAGAGATTTTATATATAACTTGAAAACCATTAACTAACCTTCTCAAAAGCATGCAATTCAAGTACAAATTTGTTATATGTTGGTAGCTTAAATGAATGTGTTATAATCGATAGTATGCTTTAAATAGGTAACCAATGACATGAAGAAATCAATGTAAACATACTAACCTTTAACAACATTTTAAACCAACTTTACACCTACAATTCCAAACTCTTAAAGCAAACAGTCAATATGTTAACTATTCCAACTAAATTCTCAATGTCCAATTCTAGATTGCAACAAGAAAGAGAATAAATGTTAACAGTCATTCAAACCACATTCAACACCTAAAAATCCAGCTTCCAACACGAAGCATTCCCACATAATTTTCCACTTTCCAACAGGAACCATTATCCAATAGACACAAAGAAAATGCAATACATTAACATAGTATACGTTACAACATATTATTTGAAAAAAAAGCATCAATGACCAATCCTGTACATTGAATCTTATACTCAGCAGCAAACATTACATTTAAAAAGTAACCATATTATAATAATATAACATCAACAGTATTGACGTGCAAATCAACATATCGAAGCAAAGTTTTGCTGCTATAACTGTCAAAACACACAACACTAAAATATTTTCATGACAGTTCAATAGAAAAATTATATTCATGGAGCATTAAAATATAATGACAAAATTAGTGTAATATCCTATCCAACAACTCTTGACTTCAAATATGAAATTCATATAATACTGCAAAACACATATGACAACACAATAAACTTCAATTGTTGAGAAATAGTATAGAAAGAATTGTAAGTACATAATAATATATTTACACTTACATTAAGGTTTACGTTTGATCTCATCTCGAGCATTAACTTCAGCCATTGAAATTTTCTTTTCTTATCTCCAATTGCTGCTCACTTTTTTCTTCTGCTTCTAACCATGAAAAACTCAGTTGCAAAACAATAAAGCTCACTACCGAAAACCACTTCCTCAATGGAGTGAAAATCCTTAATGACCTCTTCTATGCTACATTCTTTTTTATCCCAACCACTTGATGTGCATTCACTCCTAATAGATAGATACACTATCAACCAATCGGTCAAAACACGAAACAGTTGCGCTCCCATTCCTGAACCTTTTTTTTTTTCACTCTTTTATGTACTTTGTTGAGCACCTTTAAAACCAAGTTTCTAAAAACTAACAATTAAAAGAAACCCATACAAATTTAGAAAAGAGAGTTACAAAATAAGAAAACCAAAGCATAAAGTATATAATCAAGTTCATTTATTCATAAGATGATGATTGATCCCATATAAAAGCAGCACACAATTCATAATATTACAAACAAAAAAATCTAAACCTTCAAACATGTAACGTAGAAAATGCAAATATTGACATATATAGTGGCAGTGCATTAAGAAATACATAAGGACATGGCTATAATTTTTTCCTAGTTAGATCTAAACATTAAAACATGTAACTAAAAAAAAAAAAACAAAGATACTAAGTCATGTAGTTAGGATGTATCGAAATAGAGATCGGGTGTTTGTTGTGCTTTCTAGAAGATAAATTTTTAAGCCCTCTTTGGTTCTTGCCAGAAAATAGAACGTCAAACAAAATGCTTCAACACAAATCGGGAGTTTATTGTTCTTTTCAAGAGACAAAGATAGTAGATCTTTGGTTCCTAAATTAAAACATAACGAAACAAATTAGAAAAAAAGAAAGAAGAAGGATATGATTATTGTAAATATTGGGAATTTGAGTTACAGTTTTTTAAATAAATTCACAAGAAAATTACCTTGAAAATCATAATAATTTAGCGTGTCTTCAACCATTTATGGGTTATGAAAAAGTACCATCACTACGAAAAGACTTGAAGAAGGTAACAGATCTGGTGTATGGTTTAAGTTTAGAACAGGGATTTGGATTGGAAATGGGTAGTTATTTTTAGCTCGAATGATCTGTTGACAGACTTTAATTATTCCCAAAGGTTTTTGGATCTTCAATAAGCTATAAAAAAAGTGAGTGTGTGAGGTTCGTGAGAGATTGGAATGAGAGGGAAGAACAGTGGAGAGAGTAAAGAAAAAACGATGAGAGGAGAAAACCAAAACATGGTTATTTTCAACAATATAAAATTTAAAAAGTGTAAACTGCATTGACATGTTTTGTGTTCAGCAAAGAATTCATAAAAGCAAGTTTGAGTTGTTTTTGTCAGAGAACCATATTAACTCAATAACTTAAGTTGTTATGTGAGGTTCCAAGATATGATTTATATTATTCTCTAACACCCCTTCTCAAGTGAAAGCCCTTTAGGCTTGAAACTTGCACAGGGCCACATTATTTTGTGCTTAATTTTTACCAAATAATAGAGGTTGTGAGATTCGAACTCATAACCACTTGGTGATCAAGGCTTTGATACTATTTTAGAGAACCATCTTAACCCAATAGCTTAAACTGTTATGTGAGATTCCAGGATATGACTTATATTATTCTCTAACAGCTTTTGCCTTGCTTGTGGTTAGAACACATATTATTGTGAATCCCAATAATTAAAAAGTATGATTTATAGCTATCCAAATATCTAAAAATTATGGTTTAATCTGAACATTGGAAGCTAATATGTAAACAAACACTTTCTTAATCTATTTTATGACTATAAAGAAATTGTAATTATTTAATATCATTCCTGTTTATTTAAATATTGGATTTTTATTCGATTCCTAAATCAATGCAAGAAGAAAATTACAACGACTATATTAGACAATGCCACCCGTCAACTTCCATCATACAAGTGTTACAAGCAGGGGAGGAAAAACTACCGCGAGCAGTAAGAAAAGAAGGAACTATAAACGGCACCGTTTTACCGAACTACAGGACAAATGGTCTCGTGATGGTGTCAATGTGATCGATCTGCATCACGGCTTCCAATTTTTAATCATGTATTCTGAAAAGCCCAATTGCGCACTAAATCGCTACTTCTCCCTGTAATTCAAAATCAATCTTCTCTTTACGGACCACCACCACTCCTCCTCCGACAACAACAGCCTTGTCACTGCTCAGGGAATCTCCTTACGTTTCTTGTCTGGCCCATTCCTGGTCAGCTCTCTTGTCTCGTCTCTCTGTCTCTTCTCGTCGCATCATTTCCTATTTCACCCTTTTTTAACTGTCTGCGCTTAAAAGTTCTCGTGCCATCTTTTTCTTTCGCTGTACTTTCCAATTAGTAGGTTTGGTGTTGGTGTTTTTTAAGGTTTGTGTGTATGTTATTTCGTCGAATAATCAATTTGAACTTTCGCTTATTGGTAATGAAACTCTGGTGCTGATTTTTAGATCGAGGTAAAGGTATCTCTGGGTTGTTTTTTATTATTATTATTTTTTTCTAGTAACAGGACATGTGGGTGTATGGAACCAGCTTGAAGGTTTTTATTTATTTTTAATCCAATTCAAGATTTTGAGTTTCTGGGAACCAATAAATGTTTCAGTTTTTCTCTCTTTCTTTACCTTCTCTGTTTTTTTTCTTAAAAAAATAAAATTCAAAGCTTCTGATTTTTGGGGACTGGCGATTATTTCCGTTAAGTTTATGGACTTTTGGAGTATTTGGTAAATGAAATCTTTGGTTGCTTGTGTTAAGGTCGTCAAGGATAGTTGGATTGCAACAGCTAGCGTATAATCAATTAGCTGTTTTTATGAAGCTGAACACTCACGGATACCCACTCATTTCTCAGGGAAGTAGGATTGTTCGATCACTATCTGACCACATGAAGTGAGAGAACTGGTCAAACATTTGTAGAGTTTGCCCGGAAATGGAGAATTCACCTACAACAATCGGCTCAAAAGGTTTGATAAAGCAGCATGAATTTGTAAGAGTTATAATTCAAAGCCTTTATTCTTTGGGTTATAGAAAGTCAGGTTCTTGTCTTGAATCGGAATCTGGGGTTTCATACAAATCTATGAATCTTGAGTTGCTGGAATCACAAACATTGGAAGGAGATTGGGATGGCTGCATAAATACCCTTTGTGCTATTCAGGAGTTGGCGGATGAAACGAGAGCATCGGTGTTGTTTCTGGTGTTTAAGCAGTGTTTGTTAGAATATTTAATTGGTGGCGATGATTCTTTAGCTCTTTCTGTTTTGCGGAACCAGGTTCCTGCATTACGAATGGGCAAGGAGAATGTCCATAATCTTGCTTATAGTATAATTTGCTTGAAGGAGATGGAATTGAGTAAGGCAGATGACAATGTCATCCATGGCCAGCGGAAAAACTTGCTCACAGAGTTGGAAACATTGCTTCCGCCACCAGCTGTGCTGCCTGAAAGAAGGTTAGAACATCTGGTTGAAACTGCTATTACAGCCCAAATTGATTCATGTGATTATCACAATTCAGTTGAGCGAATCTCACTTTATGAGGACCATAACTGCTCAAGAGACCAGTTTCCCACAGAGACCATTCAGGTGTGCTTCTTACTGCCTTTTAAATTATTACTGCTTAAAAATGTTAAAAAGAAGCAGAACTAAAAATAATTGACTTTTTTTAATAGAAAATGGAAATGCTAATTGCTTTAACTTATTGGATATTCTTAAATGCTGAATACTTGTGTGCATTAAGATTACTCGTTATTTCTTAATTGAGCATTCAGATGGCTTATGTTGGTACAAAGTCCAAAAACTTGTAAGTTGGCAATGATAATGCTAAATACACATTATAACGAAAGAATCATGGACAAGTCACTTTCAACTTACAGCATGATAATATAACACTATTTGATGTCTTAACCCTATTGAGGATGGCAGCATAACATTCATGAAAAATTCTGTGAAGCGATGAAGGATAACATTGTTTCATCTTCGTACTTCTGTGTTAGAGATGCAGGAATGAAAATGCAATTCTTTTTTGAACATTGTTGCTTTTGAGACTCGCTTGGTGCTTATCTAGCTGTCTTTATATTGAATTATAGAGTAAGAATCTTGTTAAGAGAAGCTGGATAACTGAAAGTTAATTTTAGAATATATGAGAAATCCACATGGAACTTGTGATGCAAGGTTACAACTCTTAGCAACTCTTTGCGCAGTCATGCATACATATAAATTGAACCTAGTTCTCTATTGCCTTCCTCATGGTCCACAAAATTCATGAAGTGTACTCTTTTAGCATTGTTAGCTGTAGAAAGAACTGAGCAAGATCCTTTTGGGTAGAAACAGAGTTAGAATTTTGCTGGAATAAACCATACAAACGAAAGCTAGTTTTAGGATTGTCTGGGAAGCAGACGAGTTCTGTTATTAAGCTTGTCATGAGATCTACCTCCTCTCTATTGGCCTTTGGTTTTTCCTTGTCAACCTGCAAATGTTTATTTATTTATTCTTATGCATACCCTATTTAAATGTTTGAAAATAACTGTCGCAGAGCAACTGAGCTTGAGACTAAACAAAAACTAATTTTAGAATTGACCTGAGAGCACCAGATTATCTTTCTTGGTGAGATTGTCATTTGAACGAACCTGCAAATACCATTTTTCATATTTAACAGAACAACATATACACACTTGTTGTCTGTGTTTTGCAGACGTTGACTGAGCATGAGAATGAAGTTTGGTTTGTTCAATTCTCTAATAATGGGGAGTACTTAGCTTCTTCTTCAAGTGACTGCACAGCCATTATATGGAAGGTACTCTTTGATGCTTTATCCTGTGGGCTTGCTTATCACAAGTGTCAGACAAAATAGGTTATTACTTTCTTTATCCAAGTTTGTCTTTAAGAATTGGTATGACAAATTGCTAATGTGGTTGGCAATGTGTGGGGGGCTGCATTCTGCTATTTTGCAACTTAGGGAGATTTGTTTTGGGGGGGTGAAAAACACAGGGAGTTGTGTGCGGGTAATCATTATTCAAGGTTCCACATCTCGATTTTTCCAGGAAATTTTTCATTTGGAATGGTGAATGAAAAAAAGAGGACAAAGGAAATGCTCAAAAGCTATGTATGGCTGGTTAACTTTGAGGACCAGCAGACATTAAGTTCCTTGCTGTTGTTGTTAGTTGAGTTTGAAAGTTAGTGATAGCTGATACTTTTATATTCACTTGTTTTAGATTAATTTAAATTTCCAGCTCTTGATGTACAAAGTAGTACTGGACGGAGTGATATGTATTTGAGAAAAATTATGCACTGAGTTATTTGGCTAGCTATGACTTTTTTGGAAATTTAGACTTGATGTCCTAGTCTCTCAGAGGAGCTTAAATGAATTTTACTATATGATAATACAAAATATTTCAATTGCTTGTTGATGTTGGTATCATGGAATTGCCTTTAAAAAGAGAAATTATATTTCAAGAGGAATGGTTGATTACTGAAATAATAAGCTCTTCTAAAAATATGCAAGGGCCAGCTGATAGCGACTAACATGATGTTATTTATGTGGAGCTAAATGAAAGATTTGGCCCCATTGTTGTGCTGATTTAGATAATTGAAAATTTTAGAAAACAAGAGAATTGAGTATTGTTGCAATAAATATGATAATTTCACAATGTTTGGATCTTGGATTTTAAGCTTTACCATTGGCCTTACAGCTACCAGGATTTGATTACTGTTTCTATGCACTATATTAAATTGTGTGAGAGTTAGTGTCTAAGAAAGTCTGAATAGGCCCCAGCTAAGTAGTTGCCTTTAGTGGAAATAGTATCTTGCTCTATTCATTGACCTTGTCATGACTATTCGATTGCAGTTTTGTGAAGTCCCTCAATGTTCATATATTATATTAATCTAAAGCTTTATATTTACATGTGTGCGCTACATTGAGTTGATTTTGAGTTTGTGCTTAGAACTTTATTTACAAGTTCTTCTGGGTGAAAAATGAAGATGCGTACCAATTTGAAAGTGGGAGGCTGTCATTTAATTTAGCAATTCTCATGCCAGGTACTGGAAGATGGGAGGTTGTCATTTAAACACATGCTAAGAAGCCATCAAACCCCGGTATCCTTTGTAGCATGGAGCCCTGATGATACAAAGTTGCTAACGTGTGGAAATGTGGAAGTTCTCAAGTTGTGGGATGTGGAAACAGGTACATGCAAGCATACTTTTGGGGATCATGGCTTCGTTGTCAGTTCATGTGCTTGGTTTCCCGACTCAAAGCGATTTGTGTGTGGCAGTTCTGACCCTGAAAAAGGCATCTGCATGTGGGACTGTGATGGCAACGAGATAAAAGCATGGAGGGGCACAAGGATGCCTAAGGTTTTGGATCTTGCTGTCACACCAGATGGGGAAAATCTGATCAGTGTAATGTCAGATTTAGAAATTCGGATATTAAATGTCAGGACAAATGCTGAACAGGTCATCCCAGAAGAGCAGCCAATTACTTCCCTTTCAGTTTCCGCTGATAGCAAGTTCTTTATTGTCAATCTTAATAGCCAAGAGATCCATCTGTGGGATGTTGCGGGAAAATGGAAGAAACCATTGAAATATATAGGCCACCAGCAACACAAGTATGTGATAAGATCCTGCTTTGGTGGATTGGATAGCTCATTCATTGCCAGTGGTAGCGAGAATTCAAAGGTATGGCCTTTTTCTCCATGGCCTCCGCTTTTTGTGAAACAAATAATTCATGTCCATGCATATTACAAGTGATTATATTTGTTTTTATCTTATAGGGGTGATTTATTTTGTCTTTCTCATTTATATTCTCATAGCATGCAGATTCACATTCTGATGTTAAGCAGATGGAAGCATCACTAACCTGTTTGTTCATTTCTGGTCTGCTGTTATTTAGTGAAGTTAATTTAGTCTGAAATCATGTTGTTACTTCCTAGCAGGTTTACATCTGGAATCGGCGGAACTCAAGGCCAATCGAGGTTTTGTCTGGCCATTTAATGACAGTGAACTGTGTCTGCTGGAACCCTAAAAGGCATCAAATGCTGGCTTCAGCCAGTGACGACCATACCATCCGTATATGGGGACCAAGCCGATCCAAGAACATACAGTGTTAGAAGAGTGTTTGATCAAGAAGGATACAAAACCAGTATTGCAGCCCAAACCTGCATGTTTTCCCCAATTTGTTATTTGTTCGTAGATTTGTAAATAGGTGGCATCCCGGTGCCCCTTTCCAATTTTTGAGCCTTGTAAATCTCCATTCCTTGTAGCTTTTTTTCTCTTGCGTATGTGAATTATTTAGATGTTTTGAGCAAGAGTATGTTTAAGAAATAGATGATGCCCTGTATAATGGTCTTTGTACTCTCATGCTATGGTACAAATGTCTTTCTGATCGAGCAGTGATCTTTCTTGGCAGCTGCAGGTGAAAGTTTTTGTTTTGCTTTACTCACTGGTTCCGTGCTCTGTGTTCCTGGTCATTCTATGGACCATCTATATATCATGAATAGGCGCTTGGGCTAGCCTTGTCTGAGCTTTGATGGCTGTGATTTTTGGGTCCAGACATGTGCGTGCAAGAACAATCGAAGCCTCATGAAACCACAGTTCAAAGGAGAAGAACCTGGTAATGTCGCGGGTTTAACAGGTGGGATTTTGTCAACCTGGTACCATGATTTAGGTTTTGCTTGTCAGAAGGGATGTGGATTGGACGAAGAGTTGATGATGATTAAAAAAAGAAAAGAAAAAGAAGGATGAGAGTTAATTCATGTAAAATTTACCAAAGATATAGGATATCTGGGGACATTTACTGTAGCAGTAAAGAGGATTTATTAAGGATTGTACTAGTATACTTCATCTAATGAGATTAGAGGATTAAGCTCAAGTGTAAAACAGTCTTTTTTTATATAATTTAATTGTCATTCTCGCGTTTAATGGAGGTATAAATGTATTTTTTATTTTTTTAATAATGAAATATCTTTGGTACCCTTAAAAAAAAACCTAAGATATTTGATAGTCAAGGGCTTTATGAGATTTTATGTTTTTTTCCATAGTATAATTACTAGTTTATCCTTTACTTCATAATTAATTAAGGCTTGTTTCAGGGCTATTTTTGTATTATTATTATTCTTAGCATAACAAAATCATAAAATTAATCTTTATCTCAAAATCGATTTAGGCTTGGTTTAAGGATAATTTTGTATTTTTACATGGATATTTACAGGCATATTAGTAAAGGGGTACACTTTTCTTTTAAAGTAATTAAAAATATTTAGTAAATTTGATTTTTCTTTTCAATCCAACCCTTTAATCCAAGATTATCCACTTTCTCATTTTGTTTTCTATTAAATTTTATCCCCATTCATTAGTTGCTATTTTTTCTTTTGAATTTTTATTTTAGTTTCACCTATTAACATTTAATTTTTTTTAAATCAGAGATTTGTGGTTTTTTTGGATTTAATACTTTGAATCAAATGGCCTAGGTCATGAGTTTTATAAGCTGACATGGATTCTCATCTTTTTTTAGACTTATTTTCTTTTTGAATCTTAATACTTGACATTTTTTTTAATAGGCTTCATGGTTTTTTTTTTTATTTATTTTAATAGGGTTATTTCGATTTCATGACCTGAGTTTTGCGTTTGGTGGGTTAGCCTAGGTGGTTCACATTTTTTTTCTTTTAATAATTATTCTTTCTTTTGGATCCTTTTGTGTTATTAATTTTCTTTTAATATTTAATTTATTGATAATTGGTCTTCGAGGTTTTTTTTATATTTGGTGTTTCCAATCAAATGGCTTGAAGCACGAGTTTTATAAGTTAACCATGGTGGACATCATTTTTTTTTTTACTTTTTCTTTATCTCATGATTTGACATTGATTTTCTAAAAAACTTAGGTTTCATAATTCTCTTTGTTTTCCTTCCACTAAAAGATAATGTTGATCTTATCACCTAACTAGTAGGTTTGGCGGGCTGACCTGAAGGTTTGACAAGTTGACTCAAGCAGCCTCAAGTTTTGTTTTGACTTATAATTGTTATATTGTTTTGCCTTTTGTATGTTTGACTTTTGCTTTCAATTTAATCATTCAATTTTCTTTTGTATTTTTTTTTAATTTAATCCTTCAACATTTATTTTGTTGAAAATTAGGTTTTAAAGTTTTTTTAAATTTATTGTTTTTGGTCAAATGACTTAGATCACAAGCTTAATAGGTTAACAAGAGCTAACATGGTTTTTTTTTTTAAAAAAAAAAATTGTTTTTATCACTCAACATTGATTTTTTCTTTTTTAAAACGTGTATTTATTGATTGAACAACATTTGTTTTTTTCAATTTTTTATGCATCCCACAACAAAAACATGAGTTACATAACTAGTAAAAAAAAAAGATGGATAAAAGATGATGCATCTAAGTTGAAGAAAATTACTCCAATCTCTTCTTGTTATCAAATAAAGTGAACACAATATTCACCTGGAAGCATTGCAAATTATGAGGTCTCCTTTCTAGTTATCAAATTATATATATATAAAGCATCATGTCTTTGACTTGCCTCTTTTTTAATATCAGAAATTTGTTTTGTTTCCCAAACAGAGTATATCAGCTGAAAACCTGTGACCAAATAGATTTATAGATCATTTTCAGATGTAACAATGCCATGTATTGGTTTTCTTTTTTATATTGGTGTTTCTTGTTTTATTCTTTTATATTGGTTTTTCTTGTTCTATTATATTCTAGTATATAAACAAAAAAACACTGCTTCAATTCAAAGTGCTTTATGTTATAAAGTGAACCATCTCTCTCTCTAACAATTACAATTAGTTGTGTACTAGATGTGTTGCTCGCAATTTGCAAGGTGATAAGCTAAAAAAAATTCAAGTTTCAAGTTATTAGTTCAAGTGATAAATTAAATAATACAAAAAAAAAAAAAACAACAACAACAATAAATAACTTGACAAAACAAGTAATGAAAAAAAGAAAAAAAAACTACATTTGAGCTTATTATGATTATCAAACAATTTAATGCTAACCTAATTAAAGGAAAACCATAGAAAAAAAATCAGCTTAAAAAAAAAAAAGGAAAAACCAAGCAAACTCAGATGAATATCCTAAACATAATCTAATCTAAAAAATCTGCAACTTGTTAAATCATGGATCTGAGTTCAATTAATAAGCTTAAATGTTGTCCAATTTAATTTTAAAAGACGGAATCGTTGAAAAAATATTGATAAAGAACTTGCAAAAAAAAAAAAACAACAAAAAGATTAAAACACATAAAGGGTGAAATTAAAAACACACTAATTTTATAGATTATTCAAGATAAGAAAAATTAGAATAAAAAGAAAAGAAGACCAAATATGAAGAACCAACAAACTAAAAGGCTGTTCTTGAATTTTGAAAATGTTGACATGAAAACCTAGGTAGAGAGAGAGAGAATAAGAGGAAAAAAATAGCTGCCAATACCATACCGTCGTGAATGGTGGTACACGCGTTGCCTCATTGGGTTAGAGACATTGAGATTTTCTTAAAGTTACACCATATTACGGTGTTTGGTAGTTGAATAGCCTATAACGTGTTGCCAAAATAACACGGGGGCTATCCATACATTGGTGCATGCGGAGCATGTGAGGACATGTGTTTTTTTTAGCACCCTTGAAATTTACATTAAAAGTAATGTAAAATAACAAAAAAATCATTAAATAAAATTTATATTAAAAATAAAATAAAAAATATTATTTTAATATATTTTTAAATAAAAAATATTTTTAAAAACATCTGCTACCATAATTTACTTACAAGGACATTTTCTATGGAAAATTTTATTCATTACATCTTTTAAGCTCTGAATCCTAACTAATATCAAGAGTGAGATGGTGTCCGTTAGGGAGCTCGTTATCCCTTAATTAATTAGGACATACATACAATATGAAGTTGTCGTAACTCCTTCCAGACACTTTAATAAGTAGAAGTTTCAACGGGGATCTGTAAGATTTTTCTGTTATTTTAACATCTCTCTCTCTCTCTCTCTCTCGGAGGCCATAGGCGCACACATTTTATTATTCACCTTCCTCCTCTCTCTTCTCTCTTCTCTTACTAGGTTATGTCCAACAATAAAATCCAACACCCATAAAATTACCCTCCCTCCATCTTTCACCCCTCCACAGCAAATTCAAATTCAAATCTATCAATCAATGAATTAGGGTTTCTCCTCAACACCATTGCAGCTGCTTCATTCGAAATCCCCTCTCCATGTGAACCCTTCATTGCGCAAACAAGGAAATGACCCCAGTTTCCTTGCCGCTGGATCGAAATCCTCCCCTCAATCCTCCCGTCTCTTCCAATCCTCCTCTTCTTAGGTTTAATTTCTGATTAACAAGCTCTTATATTTCTATTCACAGATTCATAACGAGTGGTTAATTTTGACTCTTTACGAGAGAGCTAGCTAGAATTTACTTAAAATTGATTATATTTTGGTTCTGATTTTTTCTTATATGTTTCAGTGGTAGAAACGCCTTGTGTTTGTTAGTGCAGAGAGAGATTTGTCCTCGAACTAAACACACGCCAAAAAGGCGGTGGGGAGAAGCTTCGCAATGGAATTATAATTCTTCATCGGTGCCGAAAACTGAACCAGCTAGAGATGCGAAACGCGGTCTTATTTCATGGTAATTGCGCTGCTTTTAAGCTCTCTTCGTGGGCTGCTTGCTTCGTGTTCTGAGTTTGTTTGCTCATGTTTTAGGGCTGAGGCTGAGTCGTTGCGGCATCTATCGGCGCAGTATTGCCCACTGGTGCCTCCTCCGAGGTCGACTATAGCAGCAGCATTTAGTCCTGATGGAAAAACACTCGCTTCTACGCAGCAAGTCTTCCTACTCTGGTCTTTTCCTGGTCATGCCTGCACCAACTGGAAGTTGTACTCACGTCTCTCTCTCTCTGTCTCTCTCTCTCTTTTTATGCAGTGGTGATCACACAGTGAAGATAATCAATTGCCAAACTGGAATCTGCTTAAAGGTGTTGATGGGTCATCGGAGGACGCCTTGGGTGGTAGGTTGGAATTTGGTTTTTTGCAAGGATCGCTAATTTTCTTGATCTTTTTTAATTCTGGCCAGCTACGTATAAATGGATAATGGATAAATTTGACGCAATTATTTGGCATAAATTCAAATTTTAAATTCTAACACTTTCTTTTTTTAATCCTGCTCCACTGAGATGTCTTCCTAAAAAGTAATGGGAATAGAATATATTCAGTGAACATGCTGATTTTTTCGGTTAAGGTATTATAACTTCTTTCTGCGGTATACTCATTTAGTACTATAGCAGTCTACCTGTCAACAATTTTTCAATTACAAAAACTGTATTTTCTCAAGGGCGACTGCTTCCCTTTCCTTTCTGTTTTACAACCATTTCCCATTATCTTTCATGTACAATCACAGTTTTGTTGTTGATCTCCCTTCTCTTTCCTTTTATCCCCATTTAAAGCTATTAACCCTGCTTTTCAGCTCAAATCAAGTGCCTTTTCTTGAAAATGAACAACCTTTAAGTTATCTTTTCCATATTAAAGACCCTAATTTTATAGGTCAGGTTCCACCCACTGCATCCAGAAATTCTTGCAAGTGGAAGCTTGGATCATGAAGTTCGCTTATGGGATGCAAACACATCAGAGTGTATAGGATCCCGTGATTTCTGTAAGTTCAGTTCTACACATTGATTATTTTTATGCAGTTTTCTTTTTCTGTGGTTGTTGAGCGTGTATGACCTGGTGAATTTGTTTCCCCTCACAGATCGTCCTATTGCTTCCATTGCTTTCCATGCGGAAGGAGAATTGCTTGCTGTTGCATCAGGTCACAAGGTATTGAATATTACTTTAATATCGCTCAACTTACACAAACTTTTTTCTTCTCATTACTTGAAAGGCATGTTTTGCATTGAATATATAGTTTAACATAGCATTGGCATTTAATCTCATGTGTCAGTTGTACATATGGCACTACAATAACAGAGGGGAGGCGTCTTCGCCAACTATTGTATTGAAGACTAGGCGCTCTCTTCGAGCAGTGCATTTTCACCCGCACGGTGCTCCATTTCTCTTGACTGCTGAGGTGAATAACCCAAAAGTCATTTATTTGATTACTTACTCATTCTATCGTGTAGATTACATTTTTGGACTGATATGCAGGTCAATGATCTTGACTCTTCAGATTCGTCTATGACACGGGCAACATCTCCAGGTTACCTGAGATATCCTCCTCCTGCTGTTTTTGTCACAAATGGTCAGCCTGGTGATTGTGTTAGCTTGGCTTCTGAACTACCAGTTGTGTCCTTGCCTTTCTTGTTCGTGCCTTCATTTTCTTTAGATGATAGTAGAATAGATGCTAATAGACTTGTCACTTCAAGTACAATGCAAGTGGAGTCCTCTACTTCAATGCAGCTTCAAATGGATACAAATGCAACAGACAGATATGTTCCCTTAGTGTCTCCCATGGAGACATTTCCTGCAGTCCCTTCTAGTTCACATACCAGTGCAGAAGGTATAGTAAATAATTCTTTCCCTTCTGGAATGGGAGGCGGAGTTTCTAACACCAGAGAAGACGCGATGGAGACTGATGAAATGCCGCCTGTAGGGGGGAACCCTCAAGGAAAATCAGCTCATCTAGAGACGCTTGATGTTGGTAATAGTGCAATGGATGGAGTACCTGCAAATACTTCAATTAGGCAGCAGTCCACTGATTTTGGGCAACTTCAGCAGATTCTACCCTCTAGAGACTCCACGTGGTGGGAGTTACCCTTTTTGCAGGGATGGTTAATGGGTCAGAGCCAAGCTGGTGGACCCTCGACAGTTCCTCTTAGTAGTGGTAGTCGTGAACGTACAACCCAATATATTGGTCTGTCCTCACTGACATCTTATCTATCTACTCAGAATGTGGAAGCTGCAGTGGCTTCTTTGGCAATGCCTGGCAGCACCAGCATCTCCGGGGTCTCTGGGAGATCTGGCTCTCAGCATCGCATTTCACGCTCCCGGTTCTTTGTGCCTGAATTCGGGGAAAGTATGGCTCCCATTAATATGCAACATGAAGGTAGTGATAATCAGCCTATATTTAATAGAATCCAGTCTGAGATTGCCACGTCATTGGAAGCTGCAGCTGCTGCAGAGTTACCATGCACTGTAAAGCTTAGAGTGTGGTCTCATGACATAAAACATCCTTGCGCTCCACTTAATGCTGAGAAATGTCGCTTAACCATACCTCATGCTGTCCTTTGTAGGTATGCTGAAGGCTGTAATTTTTCTTTTTCCTATCAAATTTGGTGTTTACTTAATTAATCAGCATGATAGAATTTAAATTGTTTTGACCAAAAAGAAAGTATTAATTTGTTGATTTTTTAGTATATTCTTTGCTTGCTCCAGCAAGGATGAGGCGTTTTTATTGCTGCTTTATGTTCAGTGAACTCTATATTATAACCACATCACTTAAATTTTTTCTTAAGTCATAGTGGACAGCTTGGTCATCTTTTGGATTTGCATTTTATTAATATATTTTGGCTGACCTTTCAATGTTCACTTTGTGTCTCTCTGTCTGCTATTGTTTTTTCAGTGAAATGGGCGCTCATTTTTCACCATGTGGAAGATATTTAGCTGCCTGTGTTGCTTGTATGCTGCCCCATATGGAAGCTGATCCCGGTTTACAAACGCTAGTCCATCAAGATGCTGGGGCTGCTACTTCCCCTACTAGACACCCAATATCAGCACACCAAGTAGTGTACGAGCTTCGCATATATTCCCTGGAGGAGGCAACGTAAAATTCTCTCCAACTTTTACAATGCACTTGATTCTTTCTTGTTCTTTAATCCAGATGAATGATTGTCTTATCTATGAAAGTGGCTTTTCTGTTTATACAGCTTTGGCTCAGTGCTTGTGTCACGTGCAATTAGAGCTGCTCATTGTTTGACTTCAATCCAGGTCAGTGATCTTTCATAGAATAAAGGAACATGTATGATGTATCTGTTTTCATATTTACTGGTCTTCTTCAATTACAAGCAGGCCTTTGTCTTTGCATTGAGATGCAAAATCTTTTGGCCTATTGATGGGTTATCATATAGTTAGCATAATAAGGTCAAAACTTACCTGTACTCTGCTGATTGACTGCTTGTTAGTTCTCCCTCCATTTTTCATGTGAATTCTCAACATTCAATTGCATTTAGCTTGTAAAGGATATGCTGATGCTCTCCTTTGTGGTATTAAGCACATTTGGCTAAACTGGCAACAAAAGGAGGACTTTTGAATTGTAATTCATTGTGTGCTCTTCCTTGTGGTGTTAAGTGCATTTGGCTAAACTGGTAACAAAAGGGCTTTTGAACTGTAATTCATGGTATGGCAACATCTTTTTGTCGTTGTTGTCATTAGTTTCTTTGGGTCTGGAATCCCTGAGAGGACTCATTTAATGTTCTAGACTTCTGAGATCCTCAATTGCTCTTTTATTTTTTCCCTGATAAAGGAAGAAAGAGAACCCTTCGGACATGATGCTCTGAGATATAGATGTTGTGATTCAGATATAATATTTTTAAGATACTTAAGTTGCAAATACTAGAATATCTGGTCCTGGTATACTTTTTTTTTCTTTTAAATACCAGTTTGAATATGTTTATCTTATTTGTATGGATTTCTAATTATGTTGGTGTAGATGGTGAAGGTCATAGATGTTTGCTTGCTTACTAACATTTCCTTGTTGGTTGATATTACTGTGCTTTGTATTTCATGCCATGTGCAGTTCTCACCAATGTCGGAGCACATATTACTGGCTTATGGTCGACGTCATGGCTCCCTTCTAAAAAGCATTGTCATTGATGGGGAAACAACAACACCTATTTATACAGTTCTGGAGGTATAAAGTTCATTTTCTTTCCCTGCCTTTTGTCCTTATTCTTGATTCCCTTTTACTTGAGAATTTTCTGTTGGGTGATTGTTATTTTGTGATAAGGTGTCCATTTCTTTATGGATTTATGCTTCATTCATGTAAAAGCAATCCATCTCTCTGCTTTATTTGCTAACGTTGTCATGCTTTCACAATTGTTGCACTGGCAAGAGTGGAATTAATTGAGGTGGCTTTCCTACAAAGCAGAAAATTGTTGCTCTAGCAAACATAGTTTGTGATGTGCTGCTCTCTGCTTTATTTGCTAACGTTGTCATGCTTTCACAATTGTTGCACTGGCAAGAGTGGAATTAATTGAGGTGGCTTTCCTATGAAGCAGAAAATTGTTGCTCTAGCGAACATAGTTTGTGATGTGCTGACAGTGAGTTGAGTGAGATAGTTTTTCTATATGATTGATGAAGGAATGAATTTTGAATAGAAAGGTCTGCAGGTGATTGTCCTAATACTAGATGGAAACTTGGAGTTTGTACTACTGGAAAAAGGTTTCTTTGAGCATAAATGTGCAAAGATGTTATGGCCAATGGGTTATATACTTCCCAATTGATACCCAGAGTCACGGTTGCAATTGTCACTATTATTGAAATGATGGTTTTTATTCTGGAAAAGAAATATTATTTGGAAAAAACATAAATAGTGAACTTATTATGTTTAGCAGCAAGGGTTTATATCCTACCTATATTTCATGCTGTAACTGTCTCTGGAATTTGGCATGTCAGTCTTGCAACTCTAGTCCTCTGTTTCTGTCAATTAGGTTTACAGAGTTTCGGATATGGAACTTGTGAGAGTGCTTCCTAGCGCGGAGGATGAGGTCAATGTTGCTTGTTTTCATCCCTTTGCCGGAGGAGGTCTTGTCTATGGAACCAAGGTGTGCACCTTTCTCTGATCATGTTCATCTTATTAATCTATACTTTTGAACTGCATAACAGTTTTCGGTAAACTACAGGAAGGGAAACTTAGAGTCCTCAAGTATGATGGTGTCCATGGTGTTAATTGTACCAGACCAAATCACTTTCCTGAAGAGAACTTGACTGAGGTAGAATAAAATGAAAGGTTGCTTTATTTTCTTTTATTTTCATTTTTCTATTTTGTCCTTTTATTGATTAGAAGATGCCAGTGTTCAGTTCCCTTTATGCATGCTTCCATTTATAAATCTTACCTGGATCACAGAAACGAGCACTAGTGCAGTTGCACATCGAATAAAAAGAAAGCACTTTTATTTCATGTCAAATGTAAAAAGGGAAAAAAGGATGTAAAAGAAATCTGTTAATCATGGAAATTACTAGGGGTTATCAATCCTTTGGAGCATTTTGCCTAATTTTTTTCCCCATGCACTCATTTTCAGCAGCTCTGGTCTATTAAGTATCAAATGACTAATTTGAAGTTTTTACCATTAGACATCATTTTAATGCAAATTGGGATTGGGTTTAGGTAGCTGCTTGAGCTTTTCCCAAAAGATCTGGGTGGTTCATGTTGTCTTGCTTGGACATTATTGTTTACCTCATGGAAATAGGAACAAGGGTTGCCATGCAGTGGAAAATGTGCTAGGTCAACTAGTTCTATTTGGATGATATTTTTAGTGCCTATTGAGCTAGTCTTGGTTTCTCAAGTGTTTTTCTGTAGAATAAATGATACAATTGACTTCACTCAATGCAAAGTTGGTGGTTTGTCTGGTGCCTTGGAATGTTCATGTCCATTGGCCTTTCCCCTCAGTTCTTATTTTTGTTTTATTGTTTGCTTATGGATTGCAGGTCCAGACATATGCTCTAGACGGTTAAACCCCCATGTTTCCCCTTTGTGCAATCTGCGCAGCTCAGCCTGATGGTATTAACTTGTACCTTATTTCAACTTTCTCATACAATGCATCCCAATTTCAGAATTTGTTCAATCAATATTCGTGCATTTTCTTAGGTTCTGCAATGTTTGCTTCCATTGGACCAGAAAGCTCACCATTGTACACGAGGCAAAACCTCTAACATTTGGTGCGCATCTCCTGGCCTGATTTGAAGCAGGTGTGACTAACTTCTGGAGTTCTACACTTACTGATTTCTTCTCACCAGAAAATTGTGGAAATGTATAACAATTTATGTGCTAAAATGTAAAATATTGTGCCCCAGTAGCGTACTAATACAAGTCTGCATGTTTTCCTTTTAATTCTACCCTCTCCTTCTCTGCTTATACAAAAAAGAAAAAAGAAAAAAAAAGAGAGCATTTTCGTTCTTTCAATTGAATATTTTCTTTATTGACCAAATGAATTATTGTTTAATAGTTACTACAAGTTGCCCTCTTCAATGGGTGCTAGCTCACTGAGGCTTTGGCTCTTTATCAATGTTAGCTGATGATGGAAACGAATTTGGTGGTGCTCAGCTTGAAACACTTTTTTTCTTCTATAATGTGTCCGAGTTCTGATTCAAGCAACGTGGCAATTTAGAGTAAAGTGAAGAGCGTGTGATTTCACTGAACACATGTTTGAGTCAAATGTTAGGGGGAAGATTAGTTTCATGCTCCCAAGGACGGGTTTATGGTAGCTGTAGATCTCATCCCTCCATATTAGTTGGTGAATAAACCTCCATATTAGTTGCTTACAAGTGTAAATTGTGAATAAGATGATGTAAAATAAGATGAAATGAAAGGAACAGTCACACAAAAGTATATGTTAGTGTATGAATGTGCAGGAGCTGCAAAGCAAGAAGAAACACTGCAGCTAGAAAAAGAAACAGAAAGTTGAAATTGGTTGGTGAAGCATGGATTCAAAAGGTTTGTGGAGGGAAGAAAAGTGGGCAATGTGTAGTTATGAGTGGCATAATAGTGGACAAAGTGCTGTAAAGTTAATGGAAATGCATGTGAATAAATGCTGTGTCCTGATTGTTCGAGAGGATTATGGTGAGGAAATTAAACATTTACATGACAATAGATACAACATTTAATCCCCTTTTCAACACAGTGCCAATAGCATCTCCAATCTTGAATGCTTCGTGCAATCCAGCATTAAAAGTCTGAAAAAATTACTTTATAATCACGAAGCATAAAAATACCTAGTTCAATATAAAAATAAATTAACTTTAAATTATATAATACAAATATATATATTTAAATATAATTTTAAAATTTAAAATATTTTTAAATAGCCGAGAGTTAAGATTAAAGACAACTTTAACTTAAAAAGTAATTTAACACAAATAAAATATTAAAAAAGTAAAAGTTTTAATACAAAACAAAGCATAAACCAAAGATAATCTTCATCATTAACATAGAAATGAGGATGTTGATCTTGTAGAGTGGTATATTGAGAAAGTCACTAACTAGGTATTCCAATAGATAGTCATTCCCACTAAGTCCATCATCACCATTAAAATAAATCTCTTCATCCTCTAAAGTCAAAGTAGATAAATATTTATTAATAGTCTCCCAAGTTAAATTCATCATCTTCAACAAGTGATGATTAAACATTAATCAATTTAATCTATATGTAAGAAAATTCTGATCCATCTACAACATATACCTAATTATTTCATAATGGTGGGCTAATTAAGTTTATTATGTTGTAGTATATTATGGAATGTTGGGTTATATAGGTTGGATTGTTTGTAATGATATTTATTTTTGGAATTATGTTCTTAAATAAGAAAAACTAATGAGTAACATGAGAATTGTGAAAAAATTGAAGAAAATCATGTCTTTCCTTTGATGTGAAGTTTTGGCCTACGAGTATATATATATAGAGATTGAATTTGGTTGGTTTAATTGTTATGAAATTTGAATTGAGTTGTGGTAGGTTATATATAAAATGAATAGCTAATATGGAGTTGAAAATAAATTTTGAAGAAAAATCCATGCCTCTTTTATGTGTGATATTCGACCAACTTAGTGTAGGAGAGTTTGAATTTGTTAATTCAAATTGACATGAAATATGTATTTGATTATGTTATATAATGTGTTTAATTATTGGGTATGGAATTAAATCGCATGAGAATTAGAAAAAAAAAACTTTTTTCCCTTGGTAGGAAGTCTCGGCTTAAACAAATAAAAAAGAAATGAACTTTGTTAACTTAGATGCTATGAAAATTAGGTTGAGTTGTGTCAGGTGAAATGTTTAAGGTTGAGTAATAAGAATTTTAAAGGAAAATTTGGAAGAAATTCATGTTCCTTTTTTAGTGGTGATTTTGGCCACATAATAGTAAAAGTGGGGTTTATATTTTCTTAATTTAAACTAATGTAAAGAATTGTGTTAAAAGACATATTTTGAGACTACGTGAAAAGCAAATTTTATATAATTTAGAAAGGAACTTTTTGTAGCTTAAGAGATAGGTCTGGTTAAAAGTTCTTGTAAGGGGGTTGGGGGCGTCTAAAGTTTGCTTGCTTTAAATGTTCTTAAAATTGTTATTGAATTGAGGGTTTTAACAATTAAACCTATAAGAATGAGTATGAACATAAAAAGTATGCATATAATTAGAATGAAATTCTTAGAATGGTTGAAATGTTAATGATATTTAAGATCCTGATCATATAAGAAAGGCTGTCAAATCAAGACTACAACATGAAGAAGCAGACTAGCACAAGCTTTAGGTAGGTGCCATGTATTTTTTTTTGCTTAAAAGATTTCTTAATTCTTTAGAAGTGTAAATTTCTAAAAATATGCATTTATTTATAAAAATATTAATACTAAGAAATTATTGATTTCACTAGCTATCTTAAGTGAAGCTAGTGACATTAGTGAAACTAATGGCCGAGATATTTAACTTGACTAGCTATTTAGAGTAGAGCTAGTGATGTCAATGTAATTAATTATTGAGATACTTTACTTGGCTAGCTGTCCGAAGTAGAGCTAGTGACATTAATTTGATTGACTGTTGGGATACTTAATTGACTAGCTGTCTAGAGTGGAGTTAGTGGAGTTAATGTGATTGACTGCTATGATACTTAATTTAAATAGTTATCTAGAGCTTAACTATCAAGATGCTTAATTTGACAAGCTATTCAAAGTAAAGTTAAAGGTGTTAGTTGACTGACTTGCTAGGTTATTTATGGATTATCTAGGTGGAATAAAAAAGTTGATAAGTAAAAAGAGATGACACATTTATTTTTAAAATGTTGATTTTGGATTAATGAAATACAAATAGAGGTGTATATGCTTTGTTGTATCAATTGCTGAATTATATGCTTATATTGTATAATGAATTGAGTTTAGGTTCATCATAGACCCAAGTCGAGCAATAAATTATTTATAGTATTTCATTTTGTTTAGCTAATTATGATGTAATTATTGATAGGTTGAATTCTCTTTGTAATATAATTTTGTGACAAATGTTTGTATTGTAAACTAAACTAGTATTAAGATCCATGTAATTTAACTCTTTTATTAGGTTTGAAATTTAACATGATACTTATTTCTATTTATTAATTAAAAATGCATGTAACTAGTTCACATTGTTTCTTGTATTCTTAATTATGTTCTTTATTGTGAAATATATTTAGTGTGATTGATTATGGATTGTGAAATGGAAGGTGATTTGTGTTGCTCGTGGAAAAGATCTAGGATGGTTGGACCATAGATTAAGTCTTGATTGTGTATGTGGATTATTGATGTTGACACTTAAGAATGTTTAGTTTTAGGGGAGACTCTGCTGAAATTTTTCTAGAATTTTAAATAACTTTAAAGATGGTAATCTGTAATCATGAATATTGGATTATGAGATTAAAAACAAATTACCTTGGTTTTCAAGAAACCATGACTTGATATTATGTTAAACCTATATTTAAAATTTAGGGATGTTACATAACTTGATTATCGCATGCAAGCCTTCCTATATAAGGGCTAATGAATGAGATTATGGATTTGACACGATC
>CM031995.1:14645476-14665143 GCA_018804465.1 Populus tomentosa
GATGATGAATTCCTTTGAGAAGATGAGTGCATTGCAATCTAAAATCTGAATTTCATTGTTTAGAATCTCATTTATTTTCCAGGATATCTCATGTTTGAAATTGTGGAAGTCCCTGGAAATCATCACTGATAAATTTGATAATTTCTGGTGATTGAACACCATCAAGATCCACTTCTCACTCGATCAACACAAGGCATCAACAAGATGGTTGTAGCAAAGGATCTCAAGAACGGTCACTTTTCTTGTCATTGACGTCGCTTGGGATTTTTCCCACAGCAAGTGTAAAATAGCAATCCCCTGAAGACATTTTTCTTCACGACTAAAATGTGTGTGTGTGGACGACGTTTTGGTCTTTTACAATGAAAAGGTCAAAATGATTAACAATAAAGACAGAAATGAAAATTGAAAAAACCTAGAAATCTTTAAAGCCATTTTAGTCGTGAAGAAAAATAGAGAAGCAGAAGAATTTGGATCACTATTTCAAATCTACGATAGATGAAGCTGATGTTACTTGTACTCACATGTCTTTTCATAGCAGCCGACTGCCATACAAAGACTTTTCTTTCTTGTTGCGTCGCCCACGTTCATGCATACTTTGTTTGATCTGTTGTGGAATCAAACAGCCACCTATGCTACTTGTCAAATAGTAGAGTAATTAGGAGGCTAATTGCGCTAAGAGTGTTCATAGTTTGGTAGACAATCTACCTATGTGATAGAGGTGCGGGGGGGGGGGATTTTAACTCTCTTTTAATTTGAGGTAAACAATAAAGGGTGTTAGTATCTGTGAGTGGGTGGTGTCAGTTCAATAACTGTTAAGTTCATCAATTCTAGTTTAAATATTAATTATACAAATTAAGTTATATAAATGTTTCAATATTACAAAATATAAGGATATACTCCCTGGAACTAGATAACAAAAAGTGAACAAAAGTTAAGAACTACTCCTGTTGTGCATGTGATGGTCCTGAAACAAAATTCATCATATTAAAACATGAATATCATAATAAGTATAGTAACACAAATATCTAATAATTTAATAAGGTAAACATATATTCATATTCTATTCACTTTTCCCTTTTTGTTTCAACTGGAACTTTTTCTCATTCAACTACTAAAACTGTTTCATCTTCCATTTTCAACTTCCATTCAAGATTCTATGAAATCAACCACAACTATTTTTGCGTAACACATTGTCGATACTAATATCACCGGTATCATCATCACCTCGTGGACGTCGATGTATGACGATCTCCTTACCCGAGATCCTAACATACACTAAATGTATACTAATCCATGCTCTATAGGCATCGATGAATGATGATCCCTTTACCTGAAATCCTAACATACACTAAATATATGCTAGTCCATGCAACATATCATACTTCTCATATTCTCTATGTCATCTACTTCCATCACTTGACAATTCACACCAAAGATCATTCACCTTGAACACATATATTCGGGATACTATCCAAAATAATAATATCATTACGCAAACTTTCATTCTTTCATATAATATCCAACATTCACTAATTCACATTTCACCTCAATAACATATTAAATCATGGAATTTAACTAGAAAGGACATGTATGGATCACCCACATGCAGTAGAAGCTTACCCGTGCTCCCCTACTGCTACTATTGCACCACACTTATGATCCCTCCTGAATTCATAAGCATATCTTATAAATTATCCTCATTCAAAGATATGTTTCATAACAGCCATATTAACATTCAATATAGGTTTTTCTTTCAATTATTCTTTTTATATATATATATATATATGTTATGTTTTTCTCATTTCACCCATTAATATCATCGTTCTTTGTCCGACCATAGTTATCATGATAAATTTCTATTTCAAACATGGGTCATTTATTTTGGAAGCTAAGATGTAATATCATATGTTTCCCCAAAGGGAAAGAACCCAATTTTAGGTCGCATTCCACCTCTCCTCAGATTTTTTACTATATATGGAGTTCTAGAACTCCGTTTCAAGCAAGGTTAGTCTCGTGGGAAAGCTAAGATACAGGGCTACAAGTCCCATGAAGGGTGGAGAACCCATATCTTCCCCTAACACTCTTGAAATTACTCATAAATGAATCAGACCTACTGGCCTATAGGGTCTGTCATGACCTTGTCTTGGTTAGTGGCCCATAACTGAAGTTATATAGACCCAAATTGCATAAGACCAATTTATTTAGTTAATCAACATCTAAAACTACAATTCCCATGAAGGAACCTGATCCTAATTCCCTCATCCTCCTACTTGAATTCTCTTCAAAAATCATTAGACAAATCTATCTAGATTTGTCAACCTTTCCATTTACACACAACATCCACAATTCACCTTTCCCTCTTTTATCTCAACCCCTAGCCATATCACATACCATATAAGAGTGTCAAAAATATTTTTAAGAACAAATTTACTCTATTTATTTCAATCTTCCTTCTTAACATCAAAATAGAACAATTTCATTGATTTTACTAACTTTTTAAATAATATTCTTCTACACACGATCCTTGCTGCTTCAACATGTATTTTTTCTCATTTCGACACAATTAAACACACATCACCAAGCTAAACATGTCAAATTAAACATCCTTCCCCTTTGATGCATAATTGGATGAAAGCATGGCCTTAAGGAACCAAGAGTTTCTTCATTCCTTTTATGCTAATTTCATTCAATTCACACACATTCACATAAAAAAATAACCTATTATAATAAATTCAATAAGAAAAACCACAATTTCCCCCTTTTCCTCTTTGTTCTGAATATGGTCAGCCACCTCTAACTTAATTACTCATATATTTTCTATAACACCCCCGCTTGTCAGTGAGCCAAACATTTCATTATATCACTATCAAGTACCAAAAGACCAACTGTAACACCTTACTTATTAGTGGGCCAAACATTCTATTATACCATCACACACACCATTCAATCCTTCCATATATCACATTCACAAATAATAAGCACAATGACTTTTCTTAAATATTAGTCTATCATATAAATGGATTGATAAAAGGAAATAACATAAAAGTGTGCAAGTATAGAATTGAGTTTTAAAAAACAAATTATATAATAACTTAAAACATCGGTTTACAACCAAATCCAATATAACATAAATCAACGATTCAAACAATTATTACAAAGTCTTGGAAAACATTAGAAATCCTAAGTCTATAATTACTGGATTTAAAAAGGAGTCTTTTAACTAGGATAACCATGAGAAGAGCATGTGAAATACATTACACATATAAATAATTAATTACAGAATATAGAGAACAATTACTAGTCATGAAAATAAATATAAATCTCTAGTCAAAGTCCATCATTCATAAGTAAAATATCAAGTTACATAATTCCAATATTTTATGTAAGATCTAATAACATTTCTCCAACACCCACCATCTCACCAAGGAGAAGGTTTAGAAACTTTTGTTGCCCCACACTTTTGACCGACTAAGGATTATAACTGCCCCAACTCCTGGGGCTGGCTACATACTAAGTTTGCCCCCATACTTGTGGCTGGTTATGACTTTAATTCGCCCCCACCCTTTATGGCCGACTATGACAAGAATAGTCACCATTTATGTGGCCGGCTATTGTGTACTTGTCCCCACTCATATGACCAACTTTTATATCAATCCAAGTTGTCCTTAGAAATTAAGATAACAAGCACAATAACCTTATTCAATTATTATTTTTTCTGGCAACACTCATGACACAAACCGTTATGTTTAATTTTGTTTCCACTCTTAAATTTCTCATCTTTTACAATCGTAAATCAATATACATCATAAACAAATAAAATTTCAGAATATATTAAACTCTTCAAAATATAAAAAGGGGAGGTTGTAATCACCTACTTGTTTCTCTCAATGGTCCCGTTTGGCTAGCTTAGGTTCTCGTAGTCGATGCCTCTCTTGCTCCATACAAAACCATCATTTAATATCATTCATTCCTTTTTCAATGTTTTCTTATCAACTAACAAGCATCATTATATGATTTCATGTAAAATTTCCATATCTAAATTAGATCATTATTTCATGTTCACATAGCCACCCATTAACCTGAACCATGCAGACTTTTCTAAGCTAATTTATTAGCCCAAACTTAGCTCTCCTCAATTACTTTATATGAGACTCTAATTTCTCATTATTTTTTTATTCTTAGGGCTGTTCAAATCAGCCCCTTAACACCCATTTATTTTTTTGATTTCATGTAGGGTTGTCACTGCAGCCTCCCTTTAGTTTCTTGGAGACACTTTTGATCCCTGATTGTCACTTAAGATTGTCACTCTAGCCCCCCCTCCCCCCCCTAAACATAGACTTTCATGGCTGTCACAACAGCCCCAAAGTCTTCCAAAAATTAAGTCTCTCTAATGCTCCATTTCCTTTTAATTTTAGGGTTGGTTCAGTTCACACAAAACCAATTTTTGCAGCCATTTCAAACAACTATAAATAAAAAGGAATAATATTCCAGACAATCTATATGGTCAAGTTGTAATTCATTATTATAAGTATAACATATCCAAATATCAACTTCATCCAATGGTGAAATTTTCAGAAACTTGGGTTTAACCGAACTAATGACCTATTGTACAAGAAGCACAACTTCTGTTTAGAGTGTTTGTTTATAATCTCCACCGTTTAGAATCTAGATAGCATCTGGAAAAATAACATATCCAAATTAAAGTTCGATCCAACGATGGACAAAGGAGAAAATGGTCGGTGACTGAGACTGTCCAGAACTTTATTTTTCCCTGAAATTTTCTTCCCACAATATGTCTCAAATGAAGATGGATATAGAAGATCCCTCTAGTGAGAATGTACATGACATAGAGGAGAACAACATATCCAAATATTGTTTTGATCCAACGGTGGAAGGTGGAGTTATAGCCGTTAGAGTTTTTGCCATCAATGTCTTCTCTCCAACTTCTCTTTAAACTCTCTAAACCACCTAAATATCTCTTTTTTATCACATATTGACTCTTTTTAATCACTCTAGGTTAACATTTTGGTGTAGATTTCATCAAGGAATGAGAAGAAAAGATCAAAGAACCCTAACTCCTCTTTTACTCTTGCAAGTCACTACAAGAGAGAAAATAGAATGGTATGTATAGTGTTATCTTCTTGTTAATTGCACCTTTATCCTCATCCCTTCTTATCAATACATAAACCCCTAACCTTTTGTTATTTGAACATTGACCCCCTCTTGGTTTTACGTATTCATTTTATCCCTATAAAATTTTCCTTTCTAACAATTTAGTACTATATTCACGTTTTATTTCATTAATTTCACCATTTTTATTTTGATTTAGATTTCTTTAATTTAATTTAAGTCATTTTACTATCGGTTAAATTTCTTGTATTTTAATAGCTAAAAAAATTATAACCGGAGGTTGACATGACATAACCAGGTTAATGACCTGAATTATGGTTTTATCTTGGTTTTTTAAAAGACACCTGCAGTCTCTTGATTTTGTTTTTTTATTTTTTTGTAACGTCTGGCATAATGCAGGTCACAGAACTAGTTCTATTCTAACGATAATCATGAGGTGGTAAGAAGGTAGAGCAAAAGCATTCAGGTTGTCGTTTAATTTCACACCTTGGGCTCTTCTTTTTACTTATCCATAATCTTCGACCTACAAATTATCAAGAATCAACATTATTAACTCAGTTCTATATTTGCACAATATTCTCTCTTAACCTGACCTCACTGGTACACCAACAGTTTCTGCTTGCTGATATCTTAGCCTCCAGAATAAAATTTTAACGTCTAAAAGATCCACTACTAAAAAGGAGGGTAATTAGCATCGGATGTTAGTATTAATAATTTAGATGCAATTTTAGTAACATATTAGCAATGGATTAAATATATATTAATTTTTTAATATTAGCAAAGGATTTAGCAACAAAAAATCAGATACTAAAAAATAAATTATATATTAAGAATCAACAACAGATTTGTTGTTGCTATTATGGTTGCTGATATAAAAAGGATTAAATTTTGACTTTTATATAATAATAATAATAATAATAGTGATGTGTTACTTTTTTGTTGGTCCATCTATACCTTGAAAACGAAAGGAGAACCCCACAGTTGCAAAATTCCTTTATTCTCCGGAAGAACCCAATATTGTCCCTTTCTATACTTCTTCAAAAACCTAATTAATCCATATCTCTCCCTTTCTATTCCTTCTCCAGAAGCCAAACCCATATGTCCCTTTCAATTCTACCTCACAAACATAACCTGTTATTTTCTTAACTTCTTCTCCAGTTAATTTAAGCTTCCAAAAATTCAATCTTGTAGGAAACAAACATGGTGTGAAAAATTAAGATAGCGGGTATAATCAAAAACCCATATTTGAGAGATTATTTTGTAATTTAGAGAGAATATTTATTGTTTTATTAATTAATTTTATAGAATAATTTTGTAGATCTATTGCAAATTATTTGTTAAATATGGAAGTAGTGAGACCTTTTACAGGGTTCTAGTTTTTTTTTTTTTTTTTACTGGGTGTATATGTGTTGTTTTTTGGGGGAGAAATATGGGTAATGTATCTTAGGAAGGATGACAGAGTTTGTGCATAATCTATGGTAAGAACTATATATGACAGTAGGGAATGTGTCTTAGCCGGCTTCCTAGCAAAGCTTCCCAACTTCTCCATACAAAGCTTGGTTAATGTGTCTTAGGAAGGTTGGCCAGGTAGCGGAAATGCAAAAGAGGGCAGATTGTGGGAATATGGGCTTGATTAATTTTGGGTTAATAAAAATATTAATATTTTAACTTTTTTTATTTTAGATTTAATTTTGGCTGAATCAATTTCAAGTTTTTGAAATTAAAATTGAACTGGATAATAATTTTTTTAGATTTTATAATAAATTAATTTGATTTTTTTTATTTAATTAATTTTTGAAGGTTTTTTTTTAACTAGTACGTAATTATGTTGATTTTCATTATTTGTAGTTATGTTGATTTTCATTATGTGAAACAAATGGAGACTCGTTATCTGAAACAAATGGAGACAAGAACGATGCATTTTAATATTTTGTTTCTTCATGGTGCCATTATCTTAAGAAGTTAAAATAAAACATGACCTGCAGGTTTTACTCCATCCAAATGCTGCGACTTGCATTACTTATTATTTTTTTACTTATCATGACAGTTTAGCATGGCTGTTGAATTGGGATCAGTATAGCATTTTCTATCTTTATCTGTAAATTTAGTAACTAAAATAGAGTGTAATTGTTGTGTCGATTTTTATGTAAATTTTACCTCTTGTGCTCTTATATAATAGAATCTTTGGCCTCTCTCTGCTTCTTGAATTTACCGATCCTTCTTCCATTCTAAATAAGGATAAATCTAGAATTTAAGTATGGATCCAGAATTCATGAATTAGTCTTTGAAGTACTATGCGATTTCTTTATGTGTTGAAATAGTTTGCTATCTTCAATTCAATCTGAATATTTTAACTAGAAGTAAATGATTTTCATCCAGATGTCTTGTTTTCTATCAGGATGCTCAATATAATATGGGACTCTTCAAAAGAATATTATTGTATGTGTTACAAATGTGAGTCCAAATTCATCAGCCTCATCGTTTATAGCCACAAATGCTAATTTTCATACTATTAATTGCTGGAGGATTTCTTTTTGCGAAGGGTCAGCTGTCATCAATATCATGTTATTTAGCATGAGGTTGAGCGGAAAGGTGAGTTGAAAGCTACTCCAATTTTGTTCCCTAGTGATTGCCAATTCTCTTTCTAGCCTGTTAAATTATTATTTTCTGATTTTATTTTTGGGTGGGCAAGGATATGGCAGTGTTGGGATTTTCTTTCCAGCCTGTTAAATGATTTTATTTTCCAGCCTATTAAATGACTTTTATTTTATAAAATCCTAATAAATCATAAATAATATGGTTGGAAACATTATTCAATGCTATTCTTGCTCATTACATGCTAATTTACTTTTTTTAATTTATTAACACTATTATTCTTACTCATTTTTATTTTTATTTTTCTAATTTCAGATTGTTGAACCCATCATCATCGCATTACTTATTTGCATTTGGAGTTGCCAAGTTTTTGGGTTGTGCATATTGGTCCTCCAGGTTTGTCATTGTAGCTTAAAACTTTTTATTAATTTTGAAAGATAACTTGATTTGTAAAAAAAGTGCATTGTAATTAAATCTTAGCCCATCAACCCCTTCTATGAATCGATTAGAAGTATAGGAAGAAGCCGGAGCCTATGCACTACCAAAGAATGGACCTGAAAGAATCAATCGATTGCATAAGATATGCCAAAACCACTACCTCTGTTTGCTAATAATGGTATAATTTGTCTCCAAAGTGTTTTTAGTTTGTTAGTATTTCTTTGTTTAATGTGACGATCTTAAGTGATAAATTATTGATGAAATAAATATTTAATTGTTGGTTAAAAATAATAATTGTGGCATATGTTTGCATGCAAACCTTATTTCTACAATATTACTTGACAATGCAAACGATTATATTTTTTTTTCCCAATAGAATAGTCTAGATTACTAAAGTTGAAGAAAAAAAATGATGCTGATAAACAGAGCAATTGCTTGGTGTATCCTATTTAGCTAGCTATTTTACCTATATCATTTTACTAATCCAATGGACAATCAAAACAACGTATTATATTTCCCTTTGATAACTTATAAGCTAGTTATTAATGAAGTTATTTTGATAATTTATTATATAAAGTTTTAAAAATAGATTAAGAAATATATTAAATAATATTTTATTTTTTTTGTTTTAATTATGTTAATTAGATTAATATGGATGATCGATCAAGGATGTATCGCTATTGCAGGGATGGTCATATTTGTCTGGAATTTATTGCGGGTGTACGAAGATTTATCAATTTTGCATTTTTAATTGATGAAAATGTATCTGGAAGTAAAATTATATGTCCTTGTGTTAAGTGCAAAAATCAAAATTTTTTAATGGAAGAAGATGTTTATAAGCACCTGTTTTCAAGAGGATTTTTACCTGATTATGAAAATTGAATTGTACATGGAGAGCCTTATGTTTTAGAACCGATAATTGTTGGACCTTCATCAATTGGTGTAGTCATGTTGTGAATGATGTTTTTTTAAAAAAATTCATATAGAAATATGGTTCTGCATGCAATGGGGGTTGGTGATGCATATTCTAATAATATGGTTTCTAGTCCTATGGTAGTAGAGGAACTTTTGAATTCAAAGGCAAATAAATTTTATAAATTACTTAAAGCTGCAGAGGAGTCTTTATGGGATGGGTGTACCAAGCAATCTAAACTATTTGCTTGTGTACAATTGCTTGATATGAAGTCAACTCTAAATTTGACTCGGACTGCCTTCAACAAATTTACTAAATTTATAAAATGTTGCATGCCTGATAAGAAAATTTGGTTTCAAATATCTATGATGCCAAGAAATTTATGTGGCCACTTGGACTTGGTTATGATAAATATGATGTGTGTCCTAATTATTGTATGTTGTACTATGAGGTAGATGCAATGAAAATAAATTGTGATTTTTGTGAAAGTTTACAATACAAACCTAGAAATCCCACTAGTAAAGGTTCTAATAAGTCAAAGAAACAACTTTGATATTTTCCCTTGACACCAAGACTTCAGAGGCTATTCATGTCTCTACATCATGCCAAAAATATGACATGGCATCATTTTCATGGTCAAATGATGGAGTTATGGTGCATCCATCTAACGGGGAGGCATGGAAGAAGTTTAATAAAGATCATCAAGATTTTGCATCCGATCCATTGAATATTCGATTAGGATTATGCACTGATAGTTTTAGTCCATTTGACATGTCTTCAAATGTCTACTTTTGTTGGCCAGTAATTGTGACTATTTATAATTTGCCTCCTTGAAAGTGTATGACTCAACCATTCATGTTTTTGTCAATGATTATTCTTGGGCTGAAGAATCCGGGGAAAAAGATTGATGTTTTTCTATGATCGTTAATTGATGAGTTGAAAAAGTTATAGCTTGATGGTGTTAATACCTGTGATATATATAGGAAGGAAAATTTTCAATTAAGGGTAGCTTTGATGTGGACCATTAGTGATTTTCCAGCTTATGATATGTTATCGAGTTGGAGTACTCATAGGAATTTGTCTTGTCCTTCTTGTATGGAGCATAGCAAAGCCTTTAGATTAAAGCATGAGGGGAAAATAACCTTTTTTTACTGTCATCGACGATTCCTACCTATGGATCACCCATATAGATATCAATCAGATAAGTTTTTGAAAGGAGTAACAGAATAGCTCCCTCCTTTACCTCGCCGATCTGGTTTAGAAATGTTATTTAAAGTGTCTAATTTATGGTGAGACATATTAGAAGTTCATCTCATAATGACAAAATTCCAGGCTATGATGTTAAACATAATTGGGTGAAGAAAAACATTTTTTAGGAGCTTCCGTATTGGCATACAAATCTGATTCGTCATAATCTTGATGTCATGCACATTGAAAAAAAATTTCTCTAACAATATTTTTTATACAGTAATGGATTGTCATGATAGAAGCAAGGACAATTTAAAGGCTAGGTTGGATATTTAGTTGTATTGTAAGAAGCCCAACTTACATTTGTAACATGATGTAAGTGGTCGGGTTTACAAACCTAAAGGCACTTATTATCTCTTCAAGAAACAACAACAGGAAGTGTTGTCATGGATTAAAGAATTGTCCTTTCCTGATGGTTATGCTTCGAACATCTCATGGTGTGTAAAGAGGCACAATGTAAGGTTTCAGGCATGAAAAGTCATGATTGTCATGTTTTTATGTAAAGACTTCTTCCAATTGCTTTTCGACCTTACTTGCCTAAGCCATTGTAGGAGTCATTAACTAAATTGTCAGTATGTTTTCGGGATATTAGTGCTACAAGTTTAAATGTCCAACACATAGAGTTACTGCAGATGAATATTATTGAAATTATTTGCAAACTTGAAAGGATTTTTCCCCAATTCTTCTTTGACTCTATGGAACACTTGACAATACATTTACCTTATGAGGCAAAAGTCGGAGGACCCGTTCAATATCAATGGATGTATCCATTTGAACAGTATGTTTTCATGTCATATTATTTTTTTACTCTTTTCCATTTTTTTCCTAAACTAATTGATACCAATGATATACGTATATGTTTTATTTGAAGAAAAAAGTGACCAATAAAGCTAAAGTTAAGAGTTCCATATGTTTTTTTTTGTTGAAATCGAGAATAGATATAATATAAAAGAGAAAGAATAAATAGTGCGAGCAGGGCTTTAGCTTTAGCTACATAGATTGTAGCCTAGACATCAACCTAAATACAATAAATGAATACAAGAAAACCTATAACCCTACTATCAGGCCAAGCAAAAAACAAACCCACACTAAATCAGAAATTAAGCAGACCATGCCGAAATGCATTCATGATTCCTGTATAGATCAGCACCAGTATACCAAAAAGAAGAGTTGAGATTCCTGATCCATCCTGCAGCAAAGTAAAACAAAAGCCATAGGATATCTTCCCATATTGGCTTTTGATCCTCAAATATCAAGTTGTTCCTAGCATTCCATATAGTCCAGACAATGCTAAACATAAAGCCCCCCCAAAAAGATCTTTCAAACTTACAGTGGTTGCCCTGCAAAAGACCCAGCCATTGACATTGAAGGTCGTCAAGGCCATATGGCGTTACCCAACTCAAACCTCTCCAATCTACAATTTTGTTCCATAGTTTCCAAACCACTTGGCAATGCAAGAGGATGTGGGATACAAATTCTGAATGCTGCTCATAAAAAGGACATTTGTCCTCCTGAAAAGAGTTTGTGAAGCATATTTGATTGATGAAATTACCAATTTTGCATCTTATTATTTTGGAGATGTCGTGCAAACAATATGGAATCGAGTTCCAAGAAATGATGATGGTGGCCTTAAAAGTCTTGACGGACAACTTTCAATTTTTTCTTACCCGGGGAAAAAATTGTCTAGAAGATTGTATAGAAGACAATTGTCCCATGCTGAAATGAAAATTGCACCTAACTATATTTGTTTCAACTATGAAGAATTGAAGCCCTATTTAGAGTAAGTATGAAATATTTTTTTATTCTTTATTCTTAATAATTAAATTTTAAAAATAAACTATTTATAATTTAAACAATGTTATCAAGAGCTAAAGTCACAACAATCACATGTGAGTGATGCTGATATAGAAAAATTATACGAGGAGATCTTTCCAATTTGGTTAAAAAATAATGTAAGTAGTTTTATATTATGGTTTTTTTAATTCAATTTTATTATTTTGAGAAATTATTTTTTTTTTGGAAAAAAATATTTATTATGATGTTAAATGTTATGATAGGTTGAATATCAATCAAATGGAAGTGGGAATCAAATCTTTGCACTTGCTATGGGCTCTTCAAATTTAGTTAAATGTTATAATGGGTATTATGTGAATGGTTTCAAATTTCACACTCAAAGTTATGGTCGATTTAAAAAGATGATGAATGGGGTTCGATGAAAATGTGACTATTATGGAATGCTTGAAGAAGTTGTTCGGCTAAAATATTTGGGGAGTAAGTGCAAAGTATTCATGTTTAAATGTCATTTGTATGATACAAGAAGAGAAATTAGAATGCATCGTTCAAATGGTTTGGTGGAAACCAAGCATACTTCTCGACTATATGGAAATGAAGATTTTGTGCTAGCGCAACAAGTCTACTATACATGTCCACCTGACAATAATCTTTTGAATGGTGGGTAGTAGTTAAGACAACTACTAGAAGTCGCTATAACGTTAACATGGGTGAATTTATTGAAGATGATAACAATATAAGATCATTTGATGTCACTCAATCAGATGAGATTTCTCAACCATGTCATGTCCTTCCTACTCAAACACTTGATGATCCAAATATATTTGTTGAAGCATCATATTATACAGAAATCAACCATTGTGAATTGCTTTGAGTTGAAATTCAGAAGGTTATTGAGTTTTATAATTATTTTTTAAGCTTTATTATTTTAAGGAATCTTTGTCATTTTTTTAAAGCTTCAATAACTCATCGTGTGGGCGTGAGATCGGACTTATTTTGAGGTTAAATTTTAAAGGACCATAGCACAATTGGGAAAAAGTTGATTCAACTTATAGGGATGAACTCTTTAAGGAGTTTAAGGTATGAGATTAAACATTTTTAAATTGATGAACTTATAGTGATGAAATTGATTATATTTCAACTTTGTTTTAGTAATATTTATGTTGACTTATTAATTGATATTATGAGACTTGAATATATTGATAAGTATAATTAAGTGTTCAGAGATTATTTGATGAATGAGATGTGATCCAGGATGATTGGATCAAGATGGAAGTTGTAATGACATATACTAGAAGTGTTGTCAATAACTTGGTACCAACAAAAATAGAGGAAACTTTACCAAAATTTTCAAAAAAAATAAATCCATAATCTTAGATATATTATTCAATACTTGATATTAGTAATAAAATGTTTGAGATTTCATGACATTATATTTGAGGCTGTTACATTTTTTTTTTCTATTTACACGATATCTTAGATGCAAGGAGTATTAATATAATAAAAATAGTTTTTTTATGAAAGTGAAGACCAAAATGAAGTATGAACCTCTTAGATAAAATTAAATGAATTTCTAGCGAATGCATTAAGTTTGTTTGACCATTTCATTGATTGAAAATATAAATTAATATATAATTGTTTTTGCATCTCTAACGACATTAATTAGGTTAGAACATGTAAATTAATTACATTTTAGGAATATATTAAGAAATGGTAAGGTATATACCAAAAAAATATGTTCATCTTTTTTACTACTGATTATGTGATTGTAATTATATAGGCTAGTTAACAACTATGTTGAGCTTTGTTTTTGTTTTCTTTTCTAGAAAAAATATATATTTCCTGAGGATGATGAACCAATTATTCGAAAGATTTGGGAGGATAAGACAAGAATTGCTTTGAACCAGCAGTTGACACGAACTCATAAGGGAGTTATGTCAGACATAAATACAACAAATATTAAGAATTGCATTAATAAAGATCCGGTTTGGATTAACAATGATGATTGGAATCAAATGATTAAAGAAATTCAGTCCACCCCTGAATTTCAAAGGAGATCAAAATCTGCAAGAAATAATCGGCTAACTGAACATATGGTAAATTAAGCACTCATTCTAGAGGTACAGTGTCATTTGCATCATATCGACCTAGCATGGTGAGGATTGTTTATATTTGTTATGATGGACTTCAAATTTTTATATTTATATTGTCTAATATTTTTTATTTGTTGATAGCAAGAAAAAACAGGTGGAAAAGACTCTTTATGGGATGATGTGTCTTTATGGGATGATGTGTTTTCGGTGTTGCATCAGAATGCTAAAAAGCCTGAAACCTTCATAGATAACAAGTCTAAAAAAGTTGTTATAAGTATTTTTTTTATGTAATTTAATTATTATTTAAAATTAAAATGAATTTATTATTATATTTAATTTTATTGTATGAGAATTACAAAAAAGAAATGATTTCAAGATATGGAACTAATCGAGAAAAGCATCCTTCATTTGATGGAGCAGCTTGGTGTGTGGTTATAAAAGAAGTTACAAAGGGTAGAATATATGGTGCACTTGACATGCCGAAATCCATGGTTTGTAGGAGTGCTTCATCACAATCCTATATGATGGAATCAACAACTCCTAGCTCATCAATTCAGGCATTGAAAGAGCAAATAAAGAAAAGAGATAGTCATATTTTATCGCTACAATAGGAGATGACTTCAATCAAAAACTTTCTTAGTAATATGGGATACCAAGCTTGGGCATCAAATATGGATCAACGTATGTCAACACCTATGGCTTTATCTATACCATCACATACGGCTCCACAGATGTATCCCTTGTCTAAACCAGTATATTGACCGAGATCTCGACCACTGTATACCGATCCCACCTCATAATGGTCAGCATTGTTTTGGTTCGTTTCCACCACCACCCCCACCACCACCTTTATGATAAAACATATTTATTAAATTGTGACTTATCTGTTTTGATGTAAGTTTGACGAAATTTAAAAATTTATTGTGAAATTTATTTTATTTGACTTAATATTTTTGATAAAATAATTTCTAATATTAATTCATGTTCTTTGTATATTTATCTATAATTTTTCAATTAGCCATAAATAATTAAAAAATCAATAAATGAAAAAATAATTTAAAAAACTCATGTTAAACCAAGAACAAATTAGCAATAAAATTTCTATTGTTAATCAGCAACAACCATTAATAATAGAATATCCATTGCTTATTTACACATTCAGTAACAGATAATTTATTGCTAAACAAATTAACAACGGGTAATTCATAGCTAAAAAATTAACATCTATTATTTGCATATGAAATTATCTGTTATTAATTTCGTTGCTGAATTTCAACACTAATAGATTTTAATATTATATAGAACGAAAGAGTTAGTTGCTCATTTTTTTAGTAGTGGTCGGATTAACAAACACATGCTCCGGCTCCGGCTCCGGCTATCGTCATCATGGCAGCGCAAATAAGTAACACAGTTATTCATTCAACACAAACAAATCCTGATCACTCATTCATGCAAAACCTCAAAATTCCATCATCCTTGCAACTACTTATGAGTACATCATCCACTCAAATCTTATTCCCTATATAAAATCATCCTTACACCTGATAAGGGTGTTTTTCTTCTTCTTCTCCATATATTCCAACCGAAAAGAAGAAAAAAAGTTACAAAACATTGCGTTCCCTATAAAATAAGGCAGGCGGGCTGGGGACTTAGCCTTAGAGTTGCATATCAAGCACGCACCGGAGGCAGCTGCCTTCGTGCAGCAGATCAAATGCCTCATTCATCTCCCCAAGAGTCAGTTTATGGGTGATGTACTCATCAATCTTAATTTCCTGTAAGACATGTAGAGTGGAAAGAATAGCTCAGCTTCCTGTTTAGCTCAAGTTTTAAATGCACTGAGAAAGATACATCAAAATATGCTCGAACCTTTTTCATGTACTTGTCTACGAGCAGAGGCACCTGCGAACGGCTCTTGAAACCACCAAAAGCTGTTCCTTTCCAAACACGGCCAGTCACCAACTGGAAAGGACGAGTGCTTATCTCCTGGCCAGATGCTGCAACACCCACAATTACGGAGGTTCCCCAGCCCTAATTAAGAATCTCAGGCATATCATCACAAGTGATCTCTGGATAAATACATGGTTTCGACCACCAATTCAATATGCATTACTTACCTTATGACAGCACTCCAAAGCAGCCCTCATCACAGAAACATTTCCGATACACTCGAAGCTATAGTCAACACCACCATCAGTGAGATCAATGAGACGCTGTTGAATCGGTTCATCATGCTCCTTTGGATTCACAAATTCAGTAACTCCAAAATCCTTTGCTGTTGCATTGCAGTTTACAAAAGATAATTAAGTAAGACAGGGCATCTAAGCATGATAGATATTCATTTAAGCATCCTTCCTCCACGGTTTGCAAATAATGTGTTTAGATAGATAGAGCGCTGGAAAATGGACACTCCCACATTCCACATCAAAAGGTAGTTTTCATATGTAGATACAGGGGTGTTAAAAAAACAAACCAATGTTGAAGCAACTTTGGCTATTTAGATGGGAGATGCTCGAATTGTGTTGTTTCTGGTTTTTTAGTCTTTAATGCCAAAAAACCAACCCAGACCGAACCAGACTGGTTCGGTTTGAACTGGTGTTCAGTTCGGTCTGGATCATATTAAACATTCCCTTCGCTTCCGGTTAAAAAGTTCTTGATCAATTAAAGACACAATATCCCTCAATTTGAGGACAGAACAGTGGTTGTCACACAGGAAAAAGGAAAGTAAATTTATTGCTGACCACTGAAGCATGCTAAATGGAAGGAAGAATGAAACTGTACCTCTATCAAACTTTTTTCTGTCAATATCTATGCCAATTATCCGTGAAGCTCCAGCTGCTTTTGCACCCTCCGCGACCTATCCATAAAATTAATACCGTTATTTTACAGGGATGACACAGAAATATTAATGGTTCTATTTTTCCAAGGGTGAGGGTGAGGGTGAGGGTGAGGGGGAGGGGGACCAAGCAAGACAACAACTTACTGCAAGTCCAATCGTCCCAAGTCCAAAAATAGCAACAACGGACCCTGCTTCTACTTTTGCAGTGTTCCAAACTGCTCCAAGACCTAGAGACAAGAGATGTGTGTAACTAATTACACTTGCATACATCAAGATGAATGCATGACATCATCCAAAAAACCCAAACATACACCAAAAACTACCAGCAGACTTCGACAGAAGAGGGATCGCAAACAGGAACTTCAAATGCAACAAAAGAATCTTCCTGGAGCTCAGTGTAGTGCTTAAAAAAGTTGGGAAAAAACAGGATATAGTTACCAGTAGGAACACCGCAGCCAAGGAGGCAAACTTTCTCCAAAGGGGCTGCTGGGTCGATCTTAGCAACGCTAACATCATGCACAACTGTGTACTGGCTGAATGTTGAGGTTCCCATGAAATGGTAGATGGGTTTTCCTTTAATTGAGAATCGGGTTTTACGATCATTCATCATGACTCCAACACCAGTGGCTGCACGTACTTTTCCACAAAGGTTTGTCTTCCCTGATTTGCAAAACTTGCATTCTCGGCATTCCGCCTGGTAGCAAGGGATAACATGATCACCAGGTTGAACCTCTGTCACGCCTTCACCAACGCTTTCGACAATCCTGTGTCCAAAAAATTCATTAAACGACAACACACAAAGAGTTGAAACATGCGGGATCATCATGATGATTCGTGTCATGTATGATATCATCCATACCCAGCAGCCTCGTGACCAAGAATACATGGGAAGAGACCTTCAGGATCCTACAACATCAATAACAAACAAATTAAATAGTGATTATTATTAGATCGGGAAAAACCCCTAAACTTTGAATAGAAAAGGAAAGGAAAATACCTTTCCGCTCCAAGTGTAAGCATCAGTGTGGCAAAGAGCAGTGAAGAGAATCTTGACTCGAACCTCACCGGCCTGTGGTGGAGCCACCTGCACATCCTCTATTACCAACGGCGTGTTCGCCTCCCAAGCAACCGCAGCTTCGCAATTCCAAATCCAAAATCATAGATTACTAGGTAGTTGTTATTATAGCGAAATCACAAATGCATGCATATATATATATATAAAGAAAGAGAGTACCTTTGCAAGTGATGGGCTGTCCCTGAGTAGCCATGGATGGAGAGTGAAGTCAACAGAAGAAACCAACGAGAGAAAGAATTGAAGATTGCAAATGGTGGGAACTTCAAAGAGGACTGGGATTTATATAAGATAAGTAACTGTTTTTTTTTTTCTCTTTTGTTATTTGTATTTTTTATAATCTGGCCATCAGTTCTTTTACTTTAATTTAATTTAATAAGATTTGGCAATGACGTCAACCCGTAGTGTTTAATTTTTTATTATTATTTGGCTATGGTCGCACTTTTTTAAATGATAAAATTAGTTTTGTTGGGATTCATGGCAATCATTTTTAATAAGTATGGTTTTTAAAAATTAAATTTATATTCTCATTGTTAGAAGGATATAGCGATTTTTTAATTGCTAAACTAATATTTTATTGGTCCACATAATGTTTAATTGAATGCAATCATACTTTTTCTGAATCTTTAACTTAATCTGTCATCCAAAAATTGCATAGTTATATTTATAATTATTATAGTTGTAATTATTATATTGTAATTAGTTATAGTTATAATTGCATAGAAAAAAAATACATCATAAAATGGTTGTAACTAAATATTGTAAAGTTAAATTCTTCTACTTTTTTCTAATTATTATAGTTATAGTTATAGTTATAGTTATAGTTATAATATATATTAAACCAAAACGTTGTGCGTACCCATTCACAATAGCACAGTTTTTATGTATTAATATAATTTAATAAATTGCGATGGAGAAGGAATGTGATCAATTAATATCCTTGTACTTTTGTGCTAGCCAGCTGACGTCTTCAAAGCTCCAAGGAAGTACTTTGGGTAAGGTTTATAGTTTAGATAATTAGTTAAATTTTTGATTTGATTTGTTATTTAGTCAAGATATTTAATACTTGTAAAAAAAAAAAATTAGTGAATTTGAGTACCCTTTAATAATTATATCAAGTGATTTTTTAAGAGAAAATACAATAATATAATAGAAAATTATTCTGAAAATAAATATATAGCATAGAATGGAGATTTCAAATTTTTTATTTAAAGAATTTATGATATATTTATAATCATAAGTATTTTTATGCAGAGAAAGAGCTAAAATATAATATTTTCATGATAATATTAAAGAGAAAAATATATATAACATATATATTAATGTTGATGAGAAATATCCCTGATATATACAAATAAGAGAAAATGCCCCTTACATATGTATTAATGAGGAAAAAAAATCTCTAACATATGCATTAATATTGATGGAAATATGGTGAGTACTTTAAAGATTTTTATACATCTTAGAGAGAGTAGGATCTAAAATGTAGTTTTGTCTAAAAGAGGTGAGTCATTTCCTTGACTGAGCCCAAAGAAGGTTGGGTTTTATGGG
>CM031995.1:14665510-14680509 GCA_018804465.1 Populus tomentosa
AGGAAACCCGATACTCGGGAACCTACTTTTGCAAGGAATTATGTAGATGCATTCTAAATCACAATGTATTTTGTATGGGTCTATGTACTGAATGTATAACTTTTATTAGATCCTTTTTGTTTAAAATTGTGATGGCTATTAGTAGGATAAGAATGCAAACTCATGTCTATGTATATATTTTTAATATGAACTTCAAATCATGCAACCTTAACATTATGTGTTTGTGTAAGATTCGCTTTTAAATGAAATGTTGATTGTATGGATTGTATTTTGATGATGTGAGGATTCAAGTTCTTTAATTACCGGCACCATGTGTATTAAATATATATATATAAAAAAATTTACTGTTGTTTTGGGCTTGGAAAGCCGGGTTGTTACAATGATGATTTTTATGGGATTAAGACCCAGGAGGATTAAGTCGTGATTGAGTTATGAGATGTGGGATCTTAGAAGTGTATACAACTTATATATCGATAAGTTGGGACCTATCGGTATAGGGGAGACTACTGAAATTTCAATAGAAATTTCGATGAACTTTTATATGAAAACTGTATTAAAAAAATACCTTATTTTCCTTTTGATATGTGACAAGTGTTTTATCCCGGATAAGGGGAAGTGACATATAATAGAAAGGATGATCTTCATAAAATGAATTTTAGTTTAAAATTCATAATGATGATGAAACTAGTAACGCATTTCAATGGATAAAATAATAAGAAAAATGATAAAAATATTTCTAAAGAATAACTGATGCAATAAAGAATAAACTATAAAAAGGATAGTGCAACGAAAAGATAGGACTGAAGGTGTAGTGATGCTACCTTGAAACGGTAATAAACCTGATAAATAAATAAAGGTGGAAAATCTAAAATAAATATAGATCAAAATAATAAAATGACCCTAAGGATTTAGAAGGATAATTGATATGATTTATGTGAGGATTGAACAAGAAAATTTGGATTGTTGATGAAAAGTAATGAATTAAATAATTTTACGCTAAAGAGCAAAGCTCTGAATCTAACCATCAGATCATGTTGCAATTTGGCATGGAGTCTGTTAATATGTTGTCCTATATTGGTTTAAGATCTTAGCTCAATCGGAGTTTGATAAGGACTAGCAATTTAAACAACAAATCAGATAGTTTATGGGAAAAATAAAATAAAATACATAAAGGCATAAATGAGGGATAAAAATGTAAGTAATGGCAAAATTGCCCTTAAAACAACAAAAAGGTCGACCATTCCATATGTGAAAAAAATTTGAGAAACAAGAGAGAAAATTCAGCTAGAGAGAAGAGGAGGATTTGAAGGAGCCAACCCATAGAAATAGTACACTTCAGCGATGATATCTCTAACATAAACCATTGGATCGTGCTTTGTTTTTGATATATTGTTCTTCTCATTAGCCTCTACCATTTGACTGGAGGGATTTGCACGTTCTATTTATATTTGACAAAAATCTCAATCGGGAATATCATGGAAAAAACAACCTAAAAGGCAATTTTGATCGCCAACTGTTTCCTCTCTTCCACCATTGGATCACATTTATTTTTTGTTATGTGGTGCGCTTGGATGTGCTCTTCATTCTGGACAGTGGAGATAGGAAACAAACTCTCTGGCAAAGTTTCATTCATATTGAATAATAGCTCGTCAATTTTCAGGTTAGCTCGTTTTATTCTAATTTAGGGAGATTTAACCAGTGGATCATTCTAATTTGAGTTATATGATGCAAGACGACAAGGTCTATATTATAACGATCGAGTTTGAAAATATAATTTAAGGTGGATGATGTATTGTTTTTTTAATCTATTGCTAGTTTCTATAAAATTTAGGAAACTTGATTAAATACATGTTTCAATGAAATTTAAATTGTGTAGGTGTTAGGGTTTATGGAAGATGTAGTGGTAAAATGTGTTCTTGTTGTTAATATTGTTATGGATGAATTGTGTATTCTTTGTATGAGGGGAAAGATGATTATGGTGTAAGAATAGGAATGAACATTATTATATGAGCACGTTGAATAAATAAAAAGCTAACCTGTAGGTTGTGTGGATGTGAATGAGTTGGAACCATGAAGAAATTTGAAAGAAAAGGATTTGGAAAATTAAATATATTTAAGTTTGGCCATAGGAATATTTTTGTCAAATTAATTAGTTAATGAAAATTACATTGTTGTGATAATGATGTAAGAACATTAATTGTTCAGGTTTTTTGTATATATTTAATTGCAAAAGGAGAAAGTAAAAAAATAAAGGGTTCATTGTTTTGTTATGTTAATAATGTTAAACAAAGATATTATTGTATGTAGTGTGTAATAGAAATAAGAGAAATTTTAAGATGATGAGTTTTCTATTTTGGTCGAATCTTGCTATGTTATAAAGGCAGGGAGATTGTTGAGTGTCTTGTTTTAGAATCGATTTAAATTTATGATTTAATGATGTCAAATTATCTTGAATAATGTTGTTTACGCATGATATAAGTTGGAAGTTGAAAAGGATTTTCAAGGGATGGAAATCCTTGTTGTCCAAAATTTTAGTTGTAAAAGATGGCTTACCATGATTGTTGACTTTAAGCCTTAAAGCAATATGATTTGGAGTTTATTTTTTCATAAAAGTTGTAGTTTTATGTCTTAGCTTTTCAAAGAGACAAATCACGCCTACAATTGAGTTATACAACTTTAGTTATGATTAAAACACTAGACAATGTTCTGGGTAGGTTGGACTAAATCAATCAGAATTAGATATTTTTTAATGTTTGCTTGGAATTGTTGTCGAGTTATAGGATTTTAACAATAGAATATATAAGAATGAATATGAACATGAAAACGTGTAAAAGTTTAGCATTTTATGGATTTTCCTTGTGATTGGTTTGAAAATAATAATTGAATGAAAATTAAATAAAGTTGTGATGTTGGTTGTATTGTTGATGAAACTGAATCCTTGATGGTATAAGGGTGGGTGCAGGGACTGTACAACAGCATGGAGTGGCAGCACATGCACATACTTCAGGTTGGTGCTTCACACCTTGTCTTTTCCTAAATTTAATATAATTTAGAATTATGAAATTTAGAATTAATATGTTATAATATGATTATGAGATGGTATTATATTTGATGGGATTATGTACTAATAAGACTGTAAGTTAGATTGGATACAATGAAACTATATTTTAATGTGATTGTGAGTTGGATTGGATACAACAAGACAAAGTATATCATAGTTTTTAAACGCAGTTGGGCTTCCGGGTTTTGATCGGGTCACTAGGTCGTCTGGGTCAATTTTTTTTAAAAAAAATTAAAACGACGTCGTTTTAGTAAAAAAAAGTCAACGAGTTGCAACCGGGTTTTTGACCGGGTCTTGCCAGGTCAACCGGGCCGCGGGGTCACCCCTGGTTTTGCCTTTCCCTATTTTTTCTTAAACTCAACCCCATTCCAACCCCAGGTTGTCGGGCCAGGTCGGGTTTCAAACTATGATATACATAGATTGTATAGGCATAGTAAATGTTTGAAATGAAATAAGATTGTGCATGAGAAACATGATGAAATAGTTAAATTAATTGTGTGATAAGTATAGAATGATACTTAATGGTTGAAGTGTTGGTATTTAATGCTATTGCACAGTAATGGGCTTTGTTGTGGAACTAATAACCTGGTAATGGGCTATGTTGTGGAACTAATTACTCGGTAATGAGATTATTGCCCAGTAATGGACTAGCGACATTAGCTTGTTTGAAGACCCACTTGTCGGGTTGTTAATGAAATATTAGGTGATACCTAACTATTAAATAAAAGTAATAAATTGTGATATTGAGTACTGGATTAATAAGAATATTATGATTAAGTTCATGATATAGATTATTGAATTGATTAATGCCTAACCTTTGTGAAGGATAAATACAAAGATTATATCACCCCAAGATTCTAGCAAATTCAAATAGTGATAAGGTGTAACACCCCAATATTTCCTCACGATAAATGCAATTTCCATAAGCCTTGAACTCAGGAAAAATAAGGATTTATTTTTTCAATATCTATAACATCTTGGTTCCACACAATGCACCATAATAAATAATAAATGGTTAAGGAAATAAATTAGCATTTGATGTGCTAGAAACATAATGACTAAGAAATGAGAAAAACATAAATATTTTTTTTATTCTATTTGGTTATAACTCCCAAAAAATTAATATTATCCAAACTACTCCTAAAACAATTGTCTCGTAATGGAAAATTTCTTCTTGTCGTTCATGGTAAGAGTCCTGCATATAACTAATATTTATGTAAATCTGAACAACTATAATTACATAAAAGTAGAACCACTGATTCCCTACACTTTTATGATATTGTTAGGTCACAAGTCACAACATGCTTTTTGTCCATAAGACCTCATCTTGTTTTGTCCGCAAGATCTCAATTCATTAAAGTATATTGCACCTCTGTATTTCCGCAACTTCACTTACTCTTGCTCATGCTAGTTGGGTATACCATCCATCCTTTCTGAAACAGTTATCCCTTATCTTCACGCAAAATCACCCATTTATTTCACATTTTCTAATGGTGAAATCGACTAATCACTTTAATTTAGTCATCGCTATGCCAATGACCTTCTCAATTACTCTATTCAGCATCATCTTGAATATCTATCTTGAGATCTATGCATTCACCCATTCAATCACGTCATCCTGCTAACAAATATCATAAACTTGTTTTATTAACCGTCATATTTAACGTGAGTACTCCCCATTATTGATACCTTATATTATCACATCACATCTTCCATTCTAACAATTTCATTTCTAACACTGAATAAACACTAGTTCCTATGAAAGGAACTAGGTTCCCCTTTGGTTCCATCAATTACGATTTCTTTTTCCCTATCTGAGTCACTAATGCCTTAGAATAACTTTATAGACTAAAGCACAAACCTTTGGATCTAAACCCTCAATTAGAATTTATGTTTAAAGCCTCGATCCCTAATGCCATTCCATTAACGCCTTCAATAATATTCCTGGACACTAATCAATAGTATCACTCCAAAAAATAGTGTTATGTATTAGCATTAACTGATCAATACCAAGTAATAACTCCTTGTCCAGGATCACCTTAACAATTCTATTCGACTAGTCCCGACCATTTAGGAACATTTTGTTTATTCTCAATCTAAGCCATGCAATAATTTCTTAATCAGACAACCACTCTCATTCCTCCTCACCAAACATTCAACCCTCATCAGGTAGTAATGCTCAATCGACCAAAACAGGGTATAATGCTGTAATAGTTTGAAAATAAGAATTATCATGTCATCCCAATTATTTTCACGTATTCAATCACAATACATGTTTTCCTTTTCAAATAAAATGTTTTTCCCAAAAATCTTTTTTTTTTTAAGATTCCACATTAACATTATACCGCGTATACTAATTATCCACTCGATAATTGCTTCTATTAGCAACCCTTTAACCAGGACATTAGTCCCAAACCATCCAGACAAGTAGTTCCTCCCATTATGCCTATTTACCAATCATCTATCACATTTACCCAAACTCAACATTGACCCCAAGTTCAGTCCATTACTTCTAACTATCCAAAAATTCAACCATCCAACATTTGACATTAACCCTGTTAATGGGTCATTAATCCATTCACCCTGTCGCACGTCAAAATCCGCGCGACATCGGCTGGCGATTTTTTTGTTTATTTTCCATTTTTGCTTGGTTTGTTGGAGTCGCCACCTAGTATTATGGTCACTAGGAACCTAAGGTCTGCGAGAGTCTGAGTAAGGGACTGGTTGTGCAAGGGGAAGACGCATCACCCCCAGTGCACCCTACCTAAGATAAGCTGCATTATTGTTTGATTGCTTTTCTAGGTCGAGTTTCTATTCGCTGGTCTTTTCTAAGGTTCAAGGCAGATCTCCCCTCGTGAGGAAGTCTCTACCTTATTCGGTTAAATCCTAACCATTCTAAAGTTTGAATTTTAAAATTGCTTTTACTTACACCTTGTATCTTTAATACCCGAGGATGTACATTATCGTGTAATTTTACACCCCACAAATATTAAAGTCTACATCCGGATCCTAGAAAAAAAGAAAAAAAAAAAAAGGTTGGGAAAAGGTTTTTGATATTTTGGCCAAACCCTAATGGATGATCATAAACTAGTTATGATATCCATTTTTGAATTTTTAAAATGGGAGGAAAATGGAATTTTTGTGAAAACATGCTTGGAAAATTCTTTAGGACTTGGCCATATGCAATAAAACATTTTTTTCCCTTTTTTTTTTGTTTTTTTTGAAATATTTCAAAGAAAACCGGGTATTTTAATACCGGACTTGTATCTTACATTGTAAGTATACAACCCAATATTAAGCAAAACTTGGTAGAAAAATATTTTAAAGAAAGAAATTATTTTTTTATTATTATTTTTCCTTTTTATGAAATTTTTTTTTGAAGATTTTTTTTTTTTTGCAAAAAACCCATCAAAGCTTCATGATACTGAAACGAATGCAATCATCATAGGTAGGGAAACGAAAAAACAGGTGCAATTATTTGAACTGTTGAGATTACATAATTATTTGAACCATAATTAGCCACTGCATGCAGAGATAAATTCTGCATGCAGCAGCTACAAAGAACGAACGAAGAAGAAAAGGATGGAGCAGGGAAGAGAGAATTACCTGGCGTGGAGAGAGTCGGCAGCCTGGCTGGTGATGCGCGGTGTGACTGGAGACGGCGAGGCAGGCATCGTGCACTGGTCCCGGCTAGAAGAAGAGTGAAGCAGGTCCTGCAGAGGAGAGGGAAAGCTCACGGCTGGAGCTGTTGGAGTGGCTGAGGAGGAAAATGCTACCCAAGCTGCTGCTAATAGGAGTGCAAGCCGCTGGAAAGGGTGGTTGCTGCTGCTGGGATTGCGGTGGTGGAGAGAGAGAAACGTTGTGCAAAGAAGAGAGGGGGAGAGAGAGAGGTGTTGCAGGCTTCAGTGAGATTGCTGGGTGATGGATGGGATGCGGTGTTTCAGGGGAAAGATGGTGGCGAGGTCAGTGGTGGCGACTAGAGGCCACAGTGGAGAGAAAGAAAAAAAAGAGGACTGGTTGCAGGAAAACCGGGCAGGAAAAGCTGATTTTTTGCCAACTTTGCGTTCAGTTTTCTCCTCCCTCTGAGCATGAAATTGGCTCCTATTTATAGGGATCGAAAGAGGGTAATCTGGTATTTAACGGGGAAAAATTCTCAGCCCTTGATTCGACTCGAGGAATCCAACCCGTTGGTTCAAAGTGTGCACCTCGAACTGCCAAATTTGGCAATCCAAGGCTGCAGACCGCCCGAGGGTGCCACTTTGGGCCAATAAACGGAGTTGTTTCCAAGTTGTTCGACCCAACCAGACCACTCTACGAGATAAATATGTTTCAGGGGAACATGTTGGTGCATGCCTTGTCGGATTTGGGGGCCACACGAGTGAGAAAACGCGCCTGGAAAGCAGCCACTCGGGCAGCTTTGTGAGGAAGAAGATGAACAGTAACCAGGCGACGCGTCGCCTGGTCCCTTCCCTTTTTTTTTTTTTTTTTTACACTAAAACGACGCCGTTTGGGATAAAACATTAGGAATTTTTGCTGATTTTCAATTTAGCCCTCCAGCTTTCAATTTCGTTCAATTTGGCCCCCGGATTTTGTCAATTAGACCCCTATAGTTTGGTGCCTTTTGCAGATTGGTCCTTGTCTTTGGATTTTCTCAATTTAACCCCTAATTGACCCCAACACTTCAATTTTCTTTCAATTTAGCTCCTGATTTCAATCAATTAACTTGGTAAAAAATAAATTTGGTCTCTTAAAATTCCAATCTTCTCAATTAAGCCCAAATTAAGCTCCCAAACTTAATTTTTCACCAATTAAGCCCCAAATAAAATTAATTTGACCCATTTAAAGTATAATTAAGTCCTTGCACTTAATTAAATCCTTCAATTGGCCCATGATTAAATCAAATTGGCCTATTAAAATTTAATTATGTCCTTGGACTTAATTTTTATGCAAATTCGTCCAATAATCATTTAATTTAACCTTGAATTTGCATTTTCTCCTCCAATTTTGGGCACAATAGGGCGCCAATAGGTCTTGAATCTCCTCCAAAAATTTGCAATTTGATTTCCCGGCATACTTTCTCCACGTTGCCAGCCTTTATTATTTTTTTGTCTTTATTATTTTTTTTATTTTATTTTGGGGGAATAACCCAGAATTGGGTTATGACAGTTGCCCCCCTCTTTACAAGGCTTGCGATAGAAAGTCTCGTAAGAGACTTTCGATAGTAGGCATTGTAAAGAAGAAAACAAAGAATGAGAGGTGCTGGAATGATGAATCCTTATGAGGGCTAGAAAGCACACTTAGAGGAAAAACTGGAAGATTTTTATTTTTTTTTGATGAAAAATACTAGGATTTTTCAAAGAGGTCTTGTTGTGTTGGGCGACCTACCCACGTGAAAGATTTTCAAGAAAATACAAAGATTTTCTCAAAAATACGAAAATTTTTCAAAGTGGTCTTGTTGTGTTGGGTGACCTGCCCAGGAAAGGTTTTGAAAAATACAAAGATGTTTTCAAAAACACGAGAATTTTCAAAGTGGTCTTGTTGCGTTGGGTGACCTGCCCAGGAAAGGTTTTGAAAAATACAAAGATGTTTTCAAAAACACGAAAAATTTCAAAGTGGTCTTGTTGCGTTGGGTGACCTGCCCAGGAAAGGTTTTAAAAAATACAAAGATGTTTTTAAAAACACGAAAAATTTCAAAGTGGTCTTGTTGTGTTGGGTGACCTTCTCTGGTGAAAATTTTAGAGGTGGTGAGAAATGCGAGAATTTCTCAAAATGGTTTTATCGTAATGGGCATGATAGGACCCAAAGGGGAACGAGGGCTGAAAAGTACACTCGAAAGGAGTTAGGGTTAGAAAACACATTATCCGAGATGGTCGAGGACTCTTAGGCGCACTCAAAGAGAAAGACGATAGGGCTAGAAAGCATACTATATGAATGATGGGGGCTCAATGCCCACTCAAAAAAGTAATGGTAAGACACTGATATGTCAAGGATGCATCGTGATCAATACGCATGTATACGTACCTGATAAATATAGGTCCCCTCTTGTTCATGGTGTCTTTCTTTTCTTCAAAATTTGGAGTGTCTGATAGTAAGCTTTAATGGCTCTTTTCACTCTTGCTTACTCGAGTCACATCTTGTGATCTTGACCCTCGGGCAAGATATGATATAAACACACATCTTATCCCTCAAGCCTTTATTTGAAGAGATTTCCAGCTCAACCCAACATTTTCCATTTTTTTAAAAGGGGAATCATGGAGCCACCCCTATGTGTTTTGGTGAATTGCCCTCTAGTTTGATCATGCCCCCAAGTATTCCGATCAGGTTTGAGGATGAGGCTATGTGAAGGTAGGTTTGGTTTTTGATAAGGAGTTGTTTTCATTCAGAATTTTTGGAATTTCAAAGTTATTCCAAACACAAAAATCATTTTGACATTGATTCAAAGCAAACTCATTCTGAAGGAATTCAAGTGATTCCTATGGAGAGGTTTTCAGAAGTGATGAAAACCTTTTTTTTTTTGTTTTGATTTTTGGTGAAAAATATGAAGTGACATTTGGTTGGTCACAAAGGTTGAAATTTCAATTTGTGGGTTATTGAGAACCGTTGGTGAAAATATGAAGAACACGAAGTGACATCTGGTTGGTCACAAAAGGATTAAATTTCAATTTAAGGGTTATTGAGAACCGTTGGTGAAGCATTCATTTTATTTGCATGAATAATGAATTTGTTTCGTATGAGAAAGCACTGTCTACCGATCCAGATTGCTTGCCTTTGATCAGAAAGGGCTTGATTAGGCACGTAATGTAGGCTTGGGCTATTGGCTATGAAGAAAAGGATATATGTAGGTTCAAAAGGTGTTTAAGGGACTTTAGGACTAAGGATCACTAGTGCTTATATCCCAAACTATTTTGTTCATACATTTCTGGACCTTGGAATTGATTTGTAAAATGGTCCACGGTGCCCCCCAGTGTTAGGCTCGGGCTCTTTCTCTTTGTTTGCTTCATTTGATTTTGAGCATCATTGCATTAGCCTTGTTTTTTTCTGCTCAAAATTTTTGGATCCTTTGGATTTCTCTTCATGCCCCCTAGCTTTGCATGGGCACCTTTGATGATTGAGATTTTTCTTTTATGCCTCCCAGTATTGTTCGGGCACTTTCATTGTTGAAGACCTTTTCATGCCCCCAAGAGTTATTTGGGCACTTTCAATCATTATGGATTTTTTTGCACTTGCCCCCCAGTGTAGGGTGTGATCCTAGCCAAGGTTATTTTTCAAGAAAAATTTATTAGGCTCAAAAGGGGACTGCAAATGATATATTTCAGCCTTGTGAAAGGATTATCAAAGATGGCCTTTCTTCATCTCAAATGCATGCATTTAGGATCGGTAAGCTTTGCTTTCATGTGAGTATGCAAAGTGATTTCTCATTATTCATGCAAATAAAACCCAGCTTTTGGAGTCACTTCATGGTTTTTTTTTTTTTGGGTTTTCTAGGTGTATGGTTACCTCTCTAAGGAATCACCTTAATTTCCAGAACTTGTTTGTTTCGGAAAAACAAACAGAATGATTTTTGTTTTTGTACTAAGCTTTGAATTCCCAAAAATCCTTGTGAAAACATGAGATCATGCATAATTTTAAGGGAAACACATTAAAGAAATCTTGGCCAAACTTCAATTTCATTGACTAATGAAGGTAAATACATCAGGCATAGTACTTTACAACATCTGAGTTTACAGGTCTTGGTAGATCCCTTCCATCCATAGTAGTCAGAATTAAAGCCCCTCCAGAAAAAGCCTTTTTCACTACATATGGCCCTTCGTAGTTTGGTGCCCACTTGCTTTGATCTTCTCCTGATGCTAGTGGGATCTTCCTTAGCACCAAATCCCCTTCCTTGAACACCCTTGGTTTGACCTTCTTGTTGTAAGCTTTGGCTATCCTGCTTTGGTATAACTGGTGATGGCAGATAGCTGCTAGTCTTCTCTCATCGATCAAGGTTAGTTGCTCAAATCTTGACCTTGCCCATTCTGATTCGTCCAGTTCTGCATCCTTCAGGATCCGCAGTGATGGGATTTCTACTTCTAAGGGCACAACCGCCTCCATTCCATATACTAAAGAGTATGGGGTGGCATTTGTAGAAGTTCTAACTGTGGTACGGTACGCATGAAGTGCATATGGGAGCATCTCATGCCAATCCTTGTAGGTGACCACCATTTTCTGGATAATCTTTTTGAGATTCTTGTTAGCTGCTTCGACTGCCCCATTCATCTTTGGTCTATAAGGGGAAGAATTGAGGTGTTTAATCTTCCATTTGGTGCACAATTCATCAATCAGCTTCCCATTGAAATTCTAGGCGTTGTCAGTTACCAATCTTGCCGGCAAACTATAACGACAGAACAAATCCTTTTCAATAAATCTCTTGACTACTTTTTGTGTTACATAGGCGTAAGAGTTGGCTTCTACCCATTTGGTGAAGTAGTCAATGGCCACCAAAATGAATCTATGCCCATTGCTCGCTTTAGGGTTGATTGGCCCTATGACATCTAAACCCCACATATCAAAAGGCCAAGGCGAGATCATATTGAACAGAGGCGCCGGAGGCGTATTTATCTTGTCGCCATATATTTGACACTTGTGGCATTTTCTAACATAGTCTATACAATCTCTCTCCATGGTCAACCAGAAGTATCCAAACCTTTGAATTTGTTTCGCCATTGTATGACCATTAGCATGTGTAGCACAGATCCCTTTATGGACTTCCTTTAATGCTTGCTCAATCTCATTTTCATTCAAACACCTTAGCAGAGTCCCATCAAATGACCTTTTATATAAAATTTCCCCATCCAAGTAAAAATTCATGGTCATTCTTCTTAAAGTCTTTTCATCTGTCTTGGAAACCCCTTCAGGATATTCTCGATGCTGGAGAAACTTCTTGATGTCATTGTACCATGGTTTCCTATCCGGATATTCTTCAATTAAGAAACAATGGGCTTGGAAGTTTCTGACTTCGATATTTATTGGTTGGATCTTGGTTTTATAATCAACTTGTGTCATTGAAGCTAAGGTTGCTAAGGCATCAGCAAATTGATTCTTATCTCTGCTTATATGGGTGAATTTAATTTCTTCAAATTCGTTGGCTAGCTTCAAGAGATAACTTTGATACAACTTCAGCTTCTCATCCTTAGTTTGCCACTCACCTTTGACTTGGTAGATAATTAGTAAGGAATCCCCAAAAACCTCAAGCTTCTTGGCCTTAAGTTCTAGAGCAGCTTCCAGGCCAATGATGCAGGCTTCATACTCGGCAGTGTTATTGGTACATTCAAACAGTAACCTTGTTGAAACAGGATACTGCTTATTTTCTGGGGAAATCACTACAGATCCGGCCCCATTTCCTGATACGTTTACTGCCCCATCAAAGTAAAGGGTCCACTGATCGCCTTCTCCACTTTCATCTTGGACTACTATCACATCTTCATCTGGGAGGTCAAAGTTTAGCGGCTCGTAGTTCTCCATGGCGTGATCTGCAAGATGATCGGTAATTATGCTTCCTTTTACAGCTTTTCTTGTCATAAAGACAATGTCATATTCTGCCAATAACACTTGCCATCTTGCTATTCTACTTGACAGGTAAGGTTTTTCACAAATATACTTGAGCGGGTCTAATTTCGAAATCAACCAAGTTGTGTAGTATAGCATATACTGCCGAAGTCTTTTCGCACTCCAAACCAAGGCACAACACAACCTCTCAATTGTTGTATATCTCGACTCACAGTCATTGAATTTTTTACTCAAGTAGTAAATAGCTTGCTCCTTCCTTCCTGACTCATCATGTTGTCCCAGCACGCAGCCCATAACTGTTTCTGTTACTGTCAAGTATAGAATCAAAGGCCTCCCCGGTGTTGGAGGTATTAACAATGGTGGGTTTTGCAAGTACCTCTTTATTTTATCGAAGGCTTCCTGACAATCGTTGTCCCATACTCCAGGATTTTTCTTTCTGAGCAAACGAAAGATTGGTTCACAAGTCACCGTCAACTGGTATATAAACCGAGCTATGTAATTCAGGCGCCCGAGGAAACTTCTTACTTCCTTTTCTGTCTTAGGGGCAGGCATCTCCTGAATAGCCTTAGCTTTATCAGGATCGACTTCTATTCCTCGACCGCTTACTATGAAGCCCAATAGTTTTCCAGTTTTCACCCCGAATCAGCATTTTGCAGGATTCAACTTTAGCTGGAATTTCCGCAGCCTTTCAAATAGTCTTCTTAACACTTGCACATGATCTTCCTCTTTCTTCGATTTTGCAAGTATGTCATCCACATAAACTTCCACTTCTTGGTGCATCATATCGTGGAACAGGGTAACCATTGCTCTTTGATATGTGGCTCCAGCATTCTTCAATCCGAATGGCATTACTTTATAGCAAAACGTCACCCAAGGTGTGACAAAAGTGGTCTTCTCTTTATCTTCTTCTGCCATTCTAATTTGATTATAACCAGAGAATCCATCCATAAAAGAATAGGTAGCATTTCTTGCAGCATTATCAACGAGAATGTCTATATGGGGCAAAGGAAAATCATCTTTTGGGCTCGCCTTGTTCAAATCTCTATAGTCCACACACATCCGAATCTTCCCATCCTTTTTTGGGACTACGACCACATTGGCTACCCATTGTGGATATTGGACTACATCTAGAAACCCTGCATCCCACTATTTTTGTATCTCAAATTTTACCTTGAGCAACATGTCCGGATGCATTCGCCTGGTTTTCTGCTTAATTGGCTTGCTTCCTTCTATTAAAGGAATCTTATGTACTACTATGTCAGTATCTAGACCAGGCATATCTGCATAAGTCCAGGCAAAAACATCTACATACTCGTGTAGCAGAGAAACTAGTCTATTTCTTTCTTCAGTTGTAAAAAGAGTGCCAATCTTTAATTCCTTATTTTCTTCTTCGTCTCCCACGTTAATGGCTTCTAGTTTCTCATAGGCTGGTTCCCAGGCCTTTTCTGAACATTCTACCAGCTTAGTAAACTCTCTTATATCCTCCTCTCCCCATTCTCCATCATCCATTGCAATCATATTATCGAAGTTTGGCCAATTATTCTTAGTGCAACGGTTTTGTGAATTGATGGAACTTTCAGGAATCCTGAAAGTTCAAGGCGTGCTCGTGTAAGTGTGATTCATGAAAAGATAAAAGATGTAGGCACACATTTGACACAAGAAAATGCATGATCTCATTAAAACAAAAGTGCTTGGTTAACATTGAAAATCTTGCGGTACCATGAGCTAAAATACCAACAAGTTCAGCACAAGTCAAAACAAGACAAAACAAGTCCGAGCATTATCAAACAAGAACAATTACTTTTTAAACACAATAGGAGCAAGCTCCATCTTCCAATTCTGGTACACCTCCCCTTCAGCCAATCTTCGCACGAAAAATCTAGCAGGAGGTTCATCAATGGTGTGAATGGAGAGCTGTGGCAAAACTTCATCCTTCATTTCCAAGTCCGCTTCCTCTATTTGTTTTTCTTCTTGGCTCTCCAGGGTATTGATGTGGAGATCTATTATGCCAGATCTAATCACTTATGCAGCCCTTGGGAAAGATACTTGGAGTGGTGGGATGACAAGTTCCTCTTCTTCTGGCTCTCTTCCTTCAATCCTCGCCATTCTTGCCTCTCTTTTAAACTGAACGACCCGCTTGTAATCGTCTTTCTTGGGCTTATATCCAAGCCCAAATCTTTGATTTGCATAGTTTGGCTTGATTAGGTTAGGCATTTTAATCCCAAGATTACGTTGAAAAGGAACCCCATTCTTTAAAAAGCATTTGCCAGCCATCTTTGCTATTTCTGGGATTTTAGGCTTTCTCAACACCGTGCCTTCAGGAACCCATTCCGCGTTCACAATTTTGAAAGCATGAATATTCCCATCTCTACAATCTTCAGTTTCAATGAAA
>CM031995.1:14680863-14801765 GCA_018804465.1 Populus tomentosa
ACTCACAATGCAACTCAAAATATCACAAAAATGAAGTTACACTCTAACCCTTTTTTCTCCACAAAGGACATAACTTATAGGCTATAAATACACCATGAGACCTTTAGAATAAATATCCACAATCTTCATTTTTTATTGCACATGTATTTTTATAACATCTCTTTCTATAATATTATTATATTTTATCTCTCTAAAAAAATACTTATTTAAATATCGGAGAGTTCCCATCTCTACTAAAAGAGAACTTTTGCAAATACTGGTAACAAACCACCTTAACTTATCAAGCACCAAGTATAAAACTATCAACTACCTTAGATTGGAAGAATGGATAAAACTACTACAAGCAATTAATTAATCGAGTATCTAATCTGAAACTCTATTTCTAAATTACTTCAATTTTTTGCGACATCATCCCTCATCGAGCATGATCTAATGCTCCTTGAGGTGCATATTAACTATTAACTATGAATGATAAATCTCAATATAAATCAATTGAATAGAGAACCGTCGCTGATAAAGTAAGGTAACATATCATTTGGCACCTAGAAAAAAATAAAGCTTTCCGAAGCCAAGTGACTTGATAAAAGTATAAACAAGCAACGCAGCAGTAATGACAAGGTATTTAAATCTCAATGAAGCTTGATTTCGTGTTCTAGACCGGACTGCTGATCTTTGAGAGTCCCTTTTTCTTATGAGCACCTGTGTTACTGGATGCACATGGACCCACCTTGAAGCACTTTCTTATGTTCAGAGGACTCCTGATTTACCCTGATTTGCAACAGCCTTGGTTTCAGTAGGCTTCGTCAGCTCAGAATTACAACTTTTCAAAGTCAAGGTTCTTTCATTCTTCCATTTGTTTCTCTTCCCAATTATCCCGTCATTGTCTGCAAGCAAATCCATGTAAAAACAAGCAATCTGCAGTTGAAAAACTAGGTACACCTTCAATAGCGAGAAATATTTCAATTTAGAGGAATGATGTAAACAAGATACCAGGACTAGACAAGACTGCTCGAGGACGCAAAGCTGATTTGGCTCCGAGACTAAGTTTTCTGTTCTCTCCAATACGTCTGTTGTCCTTCAATTTGCCTGCAAGTAGTATTCTGTCAGTACTCATGGCAACAATGTTTCTGCATCAAACACCGGCAGAACAGCACCATGTCTTAAATAATGCAAGGGAGAGTGAACCTTTGGATGCAGAAAATGGCTGTGCTTTCAAGTTTCTGACGAAATAAGGCTTTGCAAATCTTGCCATTGAAGGTGAAGAATCACTTTGATTTTCTTCTTCTGCAAGAAGTTCAGGTAGTTTTGAATTAAATTAACTCTCCAAGGCTGCAACCTACCAATAATATTTCATTTAGTTATACTATCTAGCGAGTAGCTAATACCTGAAGCGTGGGGACCACAACCTTCCACAGATGGAGATTCACTTTTAACCCTTAAAGAAGGCGTAGATACATGACCATTTGGGGGGGAGGATTCCTCATCTTCTTCCTGTTTCCTCACCTTGATCTTTGGATACACTTGGAAATCCAAAAACAAAACATTCCACGTTAGGCAAAGCAGAATTTTTCACAAAGTTACGATGAAGAGAACATAATTCCAGGACAATTAAAAGCCTACTTCTTTTGTGTAAATGGATGAACAATATTAGACTGCCCAGTTTCAGTTTTCATCAACGGTAATGGAAATAAAAGAAAAGGCTTTTAAATGGTCACTTTGAGGCTGCGTTTTAAAAAACGTCAGAATTGGAGTTCGTGAGAAAAGTTAAGAAAAGAAAAAAACATAAAAGAAAAGAAAACGCCAGCTTGGGAGACATCACACTCACTGTTTGGCCTTTTTTTGTTTTTTGAAATTCGAATTCAAATGTGATGTTTATTTCTGAAGGTGCCTCAAGGGTGGGGTTTGATTTGATTTAAAAGCAAGAAGTTGTTCACGAGGACCATGGCTAGACAGCATTAATGCTTGGATGAGCTTGTGAAAAGTGAAATAGAAGATAAGGGTACCAGAGGAAATGAAAATTAAAGTTCCATTTTTCTGCTTTCTTTACTTCTAAACCAAGAAGAGATTCTGCAGCTGACACATTGGCAGCGAAACATGTGATTGAACTTTCTCTTTGAATTATGTTTCCGTTGCTGCGGGAGAACATTATCAAGGCATAACACACACACTAGCTATATGTGCGGGTGATTCGCTGCAGCTTAAATATTTTTAATTTTTATAAAAAAATTATTTATGTTTATTTTTTCAATGTATTTTGACAGTTCAAAAAATATAACAAATCAAAAAATATATTTTCATGACAACCATGGTTATCAAACTAGACTTAGGGTTCACCCGGTCAAGGGGTCGGGTCCTGGGTTACACGGGTTGACTTGAATCAAACCAGAAAAATTAGTAAAAATATATTTGAGGTTTTAATATATTATATGAAAAAATTAAGAAATAATCAATGTAAATATAGGTTATATATGTTGTAAACAATTAAGTTTAAAAGATTACCTCAAAAGGTTTTTTTATCCCACATTGAAAAAACATAATATTTTTCTTATGAGCATAGAGCATATATATACAAGGGCTTCAAATCTCACATTGAAAAAATAAAATAATCTTCTAGTATTTATATAGTGAACTTTGAAATGAGTTAGTAATCAACTGAAAAATATAAAAAAAGAAGGGTCTCTAGGTAGGAGAAAAAAAATTGAAAAAAAAGGACTTTACTAGGTTTTTACCGGGTCGCCCGAGTTCCAGGTTAACCAGGCAAGTGGGTCCTGATGGCAGCAGGACCCAACTTTAGTGGGTCTTGCTCGCAGCTCTGGCCCATCACTGCTGGGTCCTACTCACTACTCTAGGCCCACTGCTGCTTCCTGCTCACTACTCTAGGCCCACCGTTGCTGGGTCCTAGTGGAGGCAGGGCCCAACTTCAATGGATCCTGTTTCATTTGGGCCCAAAGTTATTGGGACATGTTGGGCATCTAGATCCACTATCATTGGGTCTGGCGGCAGTGCCACACCCAATAATCTCGGGTCTTGGCAAAATGACCCAATAGCCGAGTATCCATCTGGACCTAGGATCATTGGGTCATGCTTGTCAAAAGGACCCAGCAACTAGGTATCAATTTGGGCTCAGCGTTGCTCGTAACAGGCCCAACATCATTAGGGATTCTTGACAGAAGGACCCGACATCATTAGATCATGTTTGGTAGAATGACCCAGCAACTAGGTACACATTTAGGCCCACCGCTACTGGGTCTTGCTCGTTGCTTTGGACTCACTACTGCTAGGTCCTGGTGGAGGCAAGGCCCATCTTCAGTGGGTTTTTTTTCAGTTAGGCCCACTGCTGCTAGGGCCTATTGGCACCTAGACCCATTATCATTGGATATGGCAGCAGTGTCGGACCCAATAAACTTGGGTCTTGTCAGAAGGATCCAACAGTTGAGTATCCATCTAGGCCCAACGTTGATGTTAAGGACCCATCATCATTGGGTCATGCTTGGCAGAATGACCTAGCAGTTGGGTACCCATCTGAGCCCGACATCATTGGATCATGCTTAGCAAAAGAACCCAACAATGTTGGGTCTTGCTAGCAATAGGGCCCGGCATCATTCAGGTCATGTTTGGCAAAACGACCCAGCAATGTTGGTCCAAAATAATATTATATTATAGTACTTATGAGTTTTTTTAATGGATTTTATTGTTAAAAAATTCTCTTATATAATACGAATATATAAAGTAAATTATGTAAATAAAAAATTTATTTAGAACTCCATTAACTTTAATTTGACAATATTAGAATCATAATTTTTCTTAATGCTTTTATTTTGAAAAAAAAAATTCAAGAGGAAAAAAAAATCTTATTTGGAGTAAAGAGAAAAATATTTTTTTATTATTATTTTTAAAAGCATTTTTGAAAGACAAAAACAAACATGCTTTAATAAGAAAATTCAATCCAACTTCAAATGAAAAAAAAAATATCACCACCCAATTTTTGTACAATATAAAAAACAATTCATCTATTTATTTGCTTTTTACCGTATGAAATAGAAAAAAATATTAAAGTCTTGGGTCCTGCTGGGGGCAGGACCCAATTCTAATAAGTCCAGTAAGACCTAATGTTTTCAGGTTCTGGTGTATGCAAGACCCAACACTATTGGGTCTTGCTGCAATGACCAAGCAAGCCTTTAGACCCCAGGCACGTTGTTTTGCATACCTACTCACCTAGATCTGCAGCCAAGCGCACATGTCTGGCCCAAAAACCCAAGGCATAACAGCCTAGCACCAAGTGTCTGCAGCCTGGGGCACAACCTCACCCCCTGCAACCTTTGGAACTCTTTGTGGTAGGGCATGGCAACCTAGCGCCAAGTGTCTACAGCTTGGGGCGTGTAGCCTTACCTTGCCCCACCAAAATTTACATAGACCGTTTTCTCCCAAACCATTTCTTTAATGCCAAATGCATCCTAATGAAAAGACAACCCCACCATCCCCCTACAGTGTTTGCACCCCTCTATGGCAAGGGATGCCAGCCTAGCGTTAGGTGTCTGCAGCCCTATCTTGCCCTACCAAAATTTGTAATGACCATTTTCTCCCAAACCATTTCTTTAATGCCAAATGCATCCCAACGAAAAAACAACCCAACCCTCCCCCTATAGTCTTTGCACCTCTCTATGGCAAGGACAACTTTGTCATTACATTGCTACAATCCACAGTGCAATGAGTCTTGATCAACATGACTTTTTTCACATGATTTAGCTTTATGTATATATATAAGACAAGAGTGAAATTCTTTATGTTGTTTACGGTCACCCAAGAGCCAACTTTGAGCCTAATTTTTCATCTCTTTATTGCTTGAGAAAATAATCTTATTCTATATGGCTTTTAAGTTCAGAACATGATCTTTCAAAATTGTCCAACTATGCATACAATGTAGTTTTCTATATATATATATATATATATATATATATATATATATATATATAAATTATGTTTGTTTTAATTTTAAAGCTTTCTAAGTGTCTGTTTGTGTTTCTAATGAGTCACAAACATGTGATAATTATTATTTCTCTAGTTTTATGTCAAAGTAATTTATTTGGGTCGTAGTTATGTTATCTTGGTGTTTTTCTAGACATGGAGGGCTGATTGAAGTATATAAAGTTAAATCAAACAATGTATTGAGATTTCTTGGCAAAATATGAATTAAGAGTCTTTTGACTTGGCCTTTTAGAACAATATGAAGTTATGTATCTCCTTTGTGAGTGGTGGACTTATTCCTTAACTTTGTATCTCTACACTAGTAATTTTATTTATATCTTTAGGGTGAGTTTGTTATTTATTTTTGTATCTCTTTGGTTTTGTACCTTAAAGTGGTGAGTGAAAATTATCATTTGTGTGAGAGACCTGCAACTTTGTGATTTCCATACCCTCATGGAATCAAGTTGGTATCAAAGCTTTGGATTTACAACCATGGTTGTTTGTGGGTGTTACGTGCAAGAATTCAAGAGGGACATTCATGCTCTTGAAATGATGAAATGAGATGGAAAATCTAGCAACTCCATGAGCATCTTGAACAATACGAGAATTGAGATAATGATGATGATGATAGGAATAACATTGAAATTGGTTCCTCTACCAATAATAAAAAGGATGTTAATCCTTTCCATCATAGACCATATAACAATGATAGTGACAATTCTTCTTCTCAGCATCAAAGAAGAATGAATATAAGACCTTATCAAGGTTTTGACGTGGGAGTTGATATTCCTAAATTTGAAGGGAAAATGCAACCTAAAGATTTCATTGATTGACTTCGAATTGTTAAGAGGATTGTTTTTTTTTAAAAAAAGTATCTTGATGATTAAAAAATAAAGAAGTAAATTTAATGACTTTTAAGCCTAGAAAATATGCTTCCTTAAGGTGGGAGAATCTCAAGAAGGAAATGGCTCATAAAAGCAGAAGCAATATCAAATCTTGGAAGAAGATGAAAAGAGAGATTAATAAGAGATTTTTTTCTGAACATTATCGACAAGAGACTTTTATGAGGCAATCTAGATTGGTTGTAGAAGAGTATACAATGAAATTTGAATTGCTTATGCTTAATAAAAGAAGCATGAATAAAAGGTACCAAATATATGTATTGTGTCATTTTCCCTTAGAAAAAAGTATTCAAATTAGGTTTGGTGTGATGTAATATCTATGGATGTAAGTCATTTATTATTTGGTCATCCATGACAATATGACAGGAAAGTTTAACAAGATGGCTTTAAGAATACTTATTCTTTTGTAAAAGATGATGTGGAGATTATATTAGTCTAATTATACAATTGTCTTGTCTGCGTGTTGACCAATTTGCCATGTTTGATGGGACTGGATTGTGTTGACGAGCTTGCTTTGTTTGATAGGACTTGCAAGAATGAGTTAGTTCGCCACATGTGATGGGATTGGTGTGTTATTCTGGGTTGTGAGTGTTGTTACGTGGATTTAGGTTGTCAACTAAAGTGGAGCCATAAAAATTCTTCTTATTAATGAAGGAGTTAATTAAATTATTCGTTAACTTAATTATGATTAGATATAGTAGTTCAATTAAATTTAGTAATTATTATGTTGTCCTTTTATATCTGTTATAAAAAGAAATAGGGTTAATTTATTTTAATATGAAATTAATTTTCAGGGTTGATATCGCTTGGCAGATCTTAGTAGTTTAGAGAACTTTATTTTTTTATAAGTTTAAATTCATGTAATCATAAGAACAATAATATGTAATTTTAAAAAAGAATATAATTATAAATTATATTTCATTTTTTGCCCTAGTTGCGATGGATGATCATGAAAATGATGTGGCGTGTTTTGAATGTCTGTAAAAGAGAAGGGTTTAAGGAAAGGATGAATGTTGTTTTCGTTGATGATATTTATGATGATGATTAGAATGAAAAAGCTTGATGATAATGAATTTTTTCATTGAAATTTTGATCGTGAAAGTTTTTTCTTTTTTCTTAATACACGGCAAGGTTGTAATATTAGTTTGGTGGTAAAGTAGTAATTATTAGTTTGATGGTAAAGTTGTAATATTTAATATAATGGTTTTTTAGTTATTAATTAAAATATAATGATAATCTTGTAAATAATCTCACTTTTTTGTTAAATTTTTAATGCTCATGAGTGGGGATTTAAAGTGCTATAAACTTATGAACTCCAAGATATAAATTTACTATGAAAAATAGAAGCCGTAAGAAATGACCTAACTAAAGGATGACTAAGATATTTTTTTTTTACTTTTTTATGGTTGAGGCACCACCTTAGCTCGATTGCCTGACGTCTTTTTTTTGTCTCTGATTTTTTTTATATAATTTTATCATTCAACATTAATTTTTTATTATTATTTTTTTAATTTTCTCCTTCAATATTTTATAGATTTTGAATTGGTCTTCATAATTTCTTTTAGTTTTTTTTTACAAAGTTATTACAATTTTAAACAAACGTTCTAACATTTGACAGGTACTTAATTTTGCATGTGTTTATTTTTGTTATTATATAATTAAATAAAAAATAGTTTAAGAAAATAAAATTATTAAATCTAGTGGAGTCCATGACTCCACTAGATTTCTTTTAGTCCACTAAATTATATTAAAGAAAAAAACAAGATTGAACGTTTGTTGAGGCACCACCTTAGCTTGATTGCCTGACATCTTTCTTTTTTCTCTGATTTTTTTTTATATAATTTCATCATTCAACATTGATCTTTTATTATTTTTTTTAATTTTTTCCTTCAATATTTTATTGATTTTGAATTGGTCTTCATAATTTCTTTTAGTTTTTTTTACAAAGTTATTACAATCTTAAACAAATGTTCTAACATTTGGTAGGTACTTAGTTTTGCATGTGTTTATTTTTGTTATCGTATAATTAAATAAAAAAAATAATTTAAGGAAATAAAATTATTAAATCTAGTGGAGTCCATGATTCCGGTCTCAGGTTTGATGAGTTAAGTCATGAAACTCAGGTCGGTCTAATATGTCATCATCTCAATATTTTTTAAAAAAATATAATGTCAAAGATTTTTTTAAAATCAAATAATGTTTATACTGATCATTCAAGTTATTTTTGAAATCGTTAAATCAACCGAATTATATTAAGATAACTTCTATATTATTTAATTTAAAACTAAAAATATATAATAAGTCGAGATATTTCAAAATTGATTCACTGAAACAAACAAATTTAATAACATTATGTATAAAAAAAATTCTATAGCCTAAACATTATTTTTAATGTCGCATCTTATTTAGGTGAACAGTAAGTTATTTTTTTTGGACTAGTATAGAATCAATAAATTTAGAGGGGCTGACTAATCTAGATTTTAGCCTTATTGTCATTTTCTGGATAATCCTCCAGATTCCAAGGATATTAGGGTAATTTGGCAGGACAAGGCAGTAGCGAAAGCTGAGTATGGAACACATAAAACCCTTAATCAACCCGAAACCCTGCTGCCGCTGCTGGTACTACTGGTGCTGCTTACCTGTCATCGACCATGGCTTCGCAGTCACGAAGAGGCGGACTCTCACTCCCGGACCGGCGAGGCTCTTCAAAGCAGGAACCAAACATCCTGGCTAAAATCAACAACACTCAAATCGTATCTAAAGGAAAGCAAGCAGCCTCCGACGCCGTTTTTGTCGCCAAAAAGCTCCTTAAAAGCACAGGCAAGGCCGCCTGGATTGCCGGGACCACTTTCTTAATCCTGGCCGTTCCTTTGATTATCGAGATGGATCGTGAGCAGCAACTCAACGAGCTCGAGCTCCAGCAGCAAAGCCTTCTTGGTGCCCCGCCCGTTGGCCCTGCTCCACCCAAGTAGATCCGATCCGGTTAGGGATTGTTAATTTATGCTGCGTGTCATTTTTAGTCTCTGTTTAGGGATTTGGATTTACAGCTTTAGTAATTGATGTATGTTGATTCTCTCTCTTTAAATTGAATGTCTGGGTTTTGAATTCAACGATAAAGCGGGTTTTGGTGATTAATTAGGATTAATTTCTGTGAAAGTTTGGGTTTTCTGTGATATTTGAATGAATGTTTATTTGGGACTTTTGATGTTTGATTTGATTCCTAGGTTTACCATCATTGGTCACATAATCTAGTTATTAATCAAGTCAGAAAGCAAAACCTAGCGGGTTACGACGAATGCCAAGCTAGTCTTAGGATTTTAGTAGAATTCATTGAGGCAGCTTTCGTTCATAGTTTTGTAAACCTATCTGTCTGTGGTTATCGCATTCTTGATGATTTTAATCCTCCTCAGGCTTGTCTATAAGAATTTGAGATTTGAGAATCGTGGACACAGGGAAGTGTGAGCCCAGGCTAACCAGGTGGAGTTGTTGTTGCTTTCTCTGGTTAGGGTTTCAAGGGATGGTGGTGCTAAACAGCCATTGGTGTTTTTTTAAATGCTGAGTTAGGCTCTTGGTGTGCAGTTTTGGGACGTTCAGCCTTAAACTGTTTTGATGCGTTAGCATGCAGCTGCGATGTTTGTAGGGTTCTAGTATGGCTACTCTGATTCACCCTTATGAATTAAGCAAACACACCGGGTAATTTCTTTTTCGAATTAAAATGATGCGCCGATTTGACTCACACCAGCCTTGGGACTTTAATGTGACCATACAAGTGTTGGGTTTCCCGAGATAAATAGATGTAGTGCAGATGGTAAATTTAAAATTTTTTAAAAGTTTTAAAGATCTTATTAGATGTAAAGTTTAGAATTTAAATTTAAAATATTTATTTCGGTTTTAAATATTTACTTTAAGATTTTTTTTTAGAAAATAAATTGCTATACCTTTAAATGTTAATTATTTTTTGTTGTGTTTTAGGTGTTTCTGTATCATATTATAATCACAAAAAAATAAGTGCTATAATTTTTTATTTATAGAAAAACATAAGAAACCATATAAATGATAAATTATCAATTTGCACCATATATATATATATATATATATATATATTATTTTAGGTTAATTTTAGAAATTTATTCATTATGTCTAGGTCTAGAATTGCAATTCCTTATATTAATTAAGTGTTATGTTTTAATTTTTAAAATTTATTTACAATTTATTTATAATTGATTAATCAGCTTATTTTAATTCCTGACAAGTAGTTCTTACGTGTGCGATCCTATAAGTTTTTTAATAAGTTGGCCAAAATATAAATAATAATTTAAAATAAAATATAATTAAATAAATTAATATATTATCAATTCAACAATATGAAAGTATTTTCACTAAAGTGTGTAATAGGTCTCATTTCTTGCATTAACACAACTCCAATTCCAACCATAAAAGCATCATACTCTATCTCAAACATCTTAGCAAAATTTGGAAGTGCTAAAATAAGAGCAGTGCATAACTTCTCTTTAATCAACTTAAAAGACTTCTGTGCATTTTCACTTCACTAAAACTCTCTTTTTTTTTCAAGCATTCAGTCAAAGGTTCAACTATAGAACTGAAGTTCTTCAAAAAATCACTGATAAAATGTAGTCAAACCATTGAAACTCCTTACATCAACAATACTAGCAGGTTTTAACCAATATTCAATTGCTTTTATTGCTTTTATCATTTGCTTTGTCAACCTTAACCCCACTACTAGAAATTATGTAATCGAGAAACACAACATTTTCTTGATAGAAATGACACTTCTTTAGTTTCCTATACAATTTAGCATCACATAAAGTTTCAAATACAACCATAAGATGCTCCACATGGTTATCACTATACATCAAAATATCATCAAAATATACGACAATAGACAATCCAATATGCGTCATCAAAACATGATTCATAAGTCACATAAATGTACTAGGTGCGTTAAATAGCCCAAATGGCATTACCATCCATTCATACAACCTTTATTTAGTTTTAAATGTTTTTTTCCATTCATACCCTTTTTTCATTTTAATTTGATGATAACCACTCTTCAAATCAATTTAGAAATCAATGCAGCACAATACAACTCGCCAAGCAAATCATGAAGTCCAAGTATAGAAAATCGATACTTAACTATTATTTTGTTGATTGCATGGTTGTCTACACACATATCTGCATGGAACCATCTTTCTTTAGCATAAGCAAGGTAGACACGAAATATAGACTAAGTGACTCTCGCACATAGTCATTCTCTAAGAGCTCACCAACCTAATTGAATCTCTTTTGCCTTATTTGGATTACACCTATACGTTAATCTGTTAGGAAGTGAAGCTCTTGATACTAAGTCAATTTGATGCTTAATCCCATAAATATGTTGTAAATCTTTAGGTATTTTTTCTAAAAATACATCCAAAAACTCCTCAAGCAACTTCATAATTTATCTTGGTAATTCCACATTCTCTACTTGTAATAATAGTTTCACCTAAACCATGAAAATAACCCTGATTTCAATGATTACTTGATGTCTTCTTTTTTGGCTAACATAAGCCTTTTATTTGATTTCACCTCCTTTTGTTGACTTCACAATTAATCCTTTCTAACTTGCCGAGAATTTAATGGCAACAAATTCACCTTTTTCCTGTTCAGCATAAATGTAAGTATTTTCTTGTCCATTGTAGGTTACTTCTTTATTAAATTGTCATGGACGCTTTAATAAAAAAACATGGTTATTTGACATCAAAGCCATATTACACAAAACCTAATCATAATAGGTTTTGATGGGGGAAAAAAACACACGAACCTGCTTTGTCACTCGAATGTCTCTATACTCGTTAAGTCATTGTAAACTATACAATTTAAGATGTGGAACAATAGCTAAACTCTATTTCACTACCAAAGTAGTGGACATAATATTAGTGCAACTTCCATTAATGATCATTCCACACACCTTATCTTGAATTTGACATCTCGTATGAAAGATATTCTCACGTTGTTCTTCATTAATGTCAACTTATGCATTCAAAACCCGCTGCACTACTAACAAATCTTCTTTTACTGGTTCAAAATCTTCTCTTTGCTCATCCTCTTCTATCTCATCCTCAACTTCAGTTTCAGACTCATCTCGACTAACCAACTCCTCATGTTTTCTATGCACCACCATAACTCTCTTATTCAGACATTTAGAAGCAATATGTTTATGTTGTAAACATTTGAAACATTTAATGTTTCGCAACCTATTAGGATGTTGAGGTTCGATCACCTTTTCTTTATCCTTTGTAGAGTCTGAACTTGTACTCCCTTACTAAACCCCACTTTCTTATCTCGTTTAGATGTATTCCATGTTTATGAAGATGTGGAAATAGGTTTTGAAGCATTCAATGCTTTTATCGCATTACCATTCATTCATTAGTATACTCATACCAATCGAACACCTTCTTAACCTTCTTAACCACTCTAAGCACTCTTCATGTTAGCTACTACCTCTAATTGATGGAACTTTAAGTTTAATTCCACTATGAGGGTGATTATTCTGCCTTCTCGGTTTACCCCTTTCATCAGCCTCATCATCCCCATTCTACCCAATTCAGCCTCTACGACAGTATTTCATTGCACCCCACGAGCTTGCCTTTGTTGTGGTTGGAAATTGTTCATTTGTATTATTTGCATAGTATATCAATTCTTCTAAAATCTTGTCATCAGATCGTTGTAACCCAATAAGTTGTGCTTATCCAAACTAATTCCCCTCAAAACTTCATCTCTTTCTATAGCCATAGTATATTAATTTCCCACAATTCACACACAAATTCGAATAACAATATCTTTCAACTTAGAAAACAAATTCAATGAAGAATATGAACATCCATCATAATCAACAAGGGAAAACTCATTCCAATCCAAATCCAAGTCAAATAAAACAATTTGTTTTAATCCACAATCATTTTTTTTTTATCCCAAGTTAGCCACATACAAAATCCCAAATCAGCTTTGAAACCTTGGCTCTGATACCAAAATGATATGCCTTAGCTTCCTAGCCCGAACAAACTAGCAATATGATATGAAGATGAAGGAAGGTAGGTTTAGTTATATGATTTTTTTTCTTATGGTGTATAGGTTGAAAATTATATGAATTGTAATGGAAATGAGGGATAAAGTCTAAATGAAACTTTTTGATAAGTCGAAGACGTTACAAAGGAATTTCTATTAAGATAAAAAGGTCACACTTTTTTGTGATTAAAAGTGATAAATCTGAATTGTTCTTCAACCAATTCTGTAAATGGAAAAACAAGGAAGAAAATTCTCTAAATAAGAAGTTGAAAAGTTTTATATTATTTCAAAAGTCCTAATATTTAGTCTGAAACATCACTATATACTTCAAACAACCCTCCAAGTTTAGGAAATACCAAAATGACATAATTGAGACCTACATAAATAATTTTTTTTCAGAAAACTAGACAAATAATAAGTAACCATGTTTTTTACTTATAGAATACGAACATAAACATACAAAAATTAAAACAATTATAACTTTTCATACAAATCTCCAATACATGTATGGTTGGACAAGCTAGAAAGATGACATTCTGAACTTGAAAACCATGTAGAATAGGTTTATTTTCCAATGCAATACAATGATGAAAAATTCAAGCTCAAATTTTAATCCACGAGCTAACAACAATCCTAAATTCTTCAAAACTCTCAAATCATGACTTAAGCCTTATTTGAAAACAAACAAACACATTTTAACCATTTCCATTCAGTTTACAAGCCTCCAAACTCACTGAAGCTTTAGTCATACTAATTTAACTTGTTAAGCTACTTTGTAGTTATTTTGCTTGAGTTCTCATCATTGGACCATCTAAACATTAGAATCATGATGATGCAACCATATTATTCGATAGTTTCACCCACATTTAACTAGTGTTTTGCCTATGTTTTATATATAAAATGCCTTGATATTCTTTGTTTTATGTTTTGAAGGTACTTTTGGATGAAAGATGCAAAAAGGAGTAAATTGAAGGTAATTGGCAGATTTGACGTTCAGTCGATGTTTTGTGCAGAGCGTGAGCTCTAAAGGTCGAAATGAAGTAATTCCAGTGGCATTTAAAAGCTAACATCCGTACCTTTCTAGACATCTAAGGCAAGACAATAAAATAAGGAAGAGCATGGAAATCGCAGCTTTCAAAGTCAAATCTCGCAATCTGCCAGTGTTGACCTTTAGTCATTCCGACTTGAATATCTAGAGCTATAAAAGTCCAATTGATGCAAACTCAATTGTTTTGGATTCCTGACTCAAAGGCCTATAAACTCTCCAAATTGCAGCAAAAAAAGATGTCATATGAGGGAGATATGATTTTTCAACGATGACAACTGAATTCTGCCAGCAAACAGGTTTCATGAAGAAACGAGTCCAAATTACATTCCGAAGCATCTAAACCGACATCCAAGTTTTTATTTCAGCAATGTAGCTCCTCTAAGTCAAAGCTTGAAGATTTCATGCAAAGCTATTTCTCCTTTTTTAGGAAAATAGTTATTGAACTACTTAAATGTAAATTGTCTACTTAAGGGAGGACTATTTTGTAAAATAGAGATTAGGGTTTCCTAGCATATAAAAAGAATGAGAGAAGAGAAGGGGGGCAGCCACCAAAGAGGAGAAAAACACCCCCTACTCTATGAAACCCTAAATCATGCATTCTTCCATCTTTTTGATTAGTTGTTCAACAAACATGCAAGGCTAAACTCATTTTCTTGGTTGCAAGGACACGGAAACCTTCGGATTTCAAGAGCTGTGAGATCTATTTTACCTTTTCTTTTCAGTTTATATGATGAATATGTTTGTTCTCCTATGCTTATTTTTCCTATGATTGTTTATTTTAATTGCTAGAGCGGACTCTAAGTTATTATTGTACACAATTTATTGCTAAGTTTGATATCAAAACCGGAGTTGTGGTATATGAACTTGTGAAGTAGCTGAGTTTAATAATTGTAGCGGATCTACGTTATTAATCTTAGGGAGAACATTCGATCAAAGCAACATAAGCAAACAACTTAGTTGTTAAGATTAATGAGTTTATTTAGATCTTAAGGCTGCCATTGGATTAAATCATTAGTGCGAATACTATGATTGTTTGTTGGTTAGGGTTAGTTATACGACGGATCCGTTAATTAACCAACGTTAAGAAAAGATAAAAATTCAGAATATAAGCTGGAGTTTCGTTTCAAGTATCAGTTGTGATTACTATAGGTGGATGTGTGATTGCGACCAAGGTTTGTTCTCTTGATAATTTTCTGATTTTATTAAATTTTGTTTGATAGTTTTCTGTTTTCTTTTGCTTTAGCCTAGATAACGTCCAAACCCCCCCTAATTGCATATCATCTAGCATAAAAATCTAACTTGAAGCTTCCTCATGGGATCGACCCCTTGCTTGCTCTATACTATCTTGTGTGTTGTGTTTTAAGCTAGGGTAATTAATTTGTGCGACCGCGACATCGTAACAAATTTTGGCGCCGTTGCCGGGGAAGTAATTTTAGTTGATTCTTTTGCTATTATTTTTATTTGCTGTGATTTTTATTTCTTTTTCTGAAAAGAAAAACAGAATTTTTGCTTGCTGCAGTACTGTTCATTACAGCAGCGGTACTGTTCAAAACAGAGTTTTTGGTGGAATTAGGTTTCGGCCTTTTGTTTCTTGAAGGGAAACGACGTTCTAAACAGGACTAGTGTTTAAACACTAGCCCCACTCTATCGAGGCCAAATTCCGCTGTTTTCTAGGGTTTTAAGGCAGTTTTAGTTTTCTAACGTAAGATTTTCGTACAATTTACATTGTTTTCGATCTCTTGTGTGGTTGGTTTCTTTTGAGTTTTCTTGATGATTTATACCAGTAACCCGTTCTACTAATCAAAGTCAAGTGCAGTTAGATCTCGAAATAGAAAAAACTTTACGCAGGTTATGAAAGGAAGCTCGCCTCAACACTATGGCTGTTGCCCGACAACAAACACTCAAGGAGCTTGCTGCTCCTAACATGGAAAATCAACCATTGTGCATAAACATCGACAATAATGTAAACTTTGAGCTCAAATCTGGTTTTATACATTTGCTACCAACATTTAATGGTCTTGCAGGAGAAGATCCTCATACTCATCTCAAGGAGTTCCATATGGTTTGTGTTGGCATGAAACCGAATGGAGTTGATGAAGAACAGGTTAAGTTGAAAGCTTTCCCTTTCTCTTTAAAAGGGGCAGCAAAGGCATGGCTTTTCTCCATTCTCCCAGGTTCAATTGGAACTTGGAATGGCATGAAAAAGATCTTCCTTGAAAAGTATTTCCCAGCATCTCGAGTTGCCAACATAAGGAAAGAAATATATGGGATTCGACAATCTCATGGAGAGACATTTTCAGAGTATTGGGCAAGATTTGAGCAACTGTGTATTCAATGCCCTCATCATCAAATACCTGATCAGTTGCTCATTCAATATTTCTATGAAGGATTGATGCCTACTGACTGTAGTATCATTGATGCTACAAGTGGAGGGGCATTGGTAGATAAGACACCCGAGGCTACACGCCAATTGATCTCAAACATGGCAGCCAACTCGAAACAGTTTGGCACCCGTGGAGACTTCGCAAACAAACGAGTAAATGAGATAAGTATTTCTAACATTGAGAATAAAGTTAATGATCTTACTTCTCTTGTGTGTTCTTTGGCTTGTGGCAAATTACAACAGGTGAAAACTTGTAGCATATGCTCCTTACAAGGACATACCTCAAATATGTGCCCAACAATGCAAGAAGATTACATTGAATAGGTTCATGTTGTTGATGGAGGATTTAATGGACAGCCTCAGTGTAAGTATGATCCTTTTTCCCACACGTACAATCCTGGATGGAGAGATCATCCTAACCTACGGTATGGGAACCAACCTCAACAAGGCAATCAAGGCCGACAATTCTATCCCAATGGATTTCAACCCCAACAGAATTATCAAGCAAGACAGCCCCCTCCTTTTACAAGCTCCAATGTTATGGGGTCGTCATCCAGTGATGATCTTCGTGAGATGATGAAAACTTTGGCTTCTAACACTGTGACTTTGCAACAAAATGTCATGTCTTTTCAACAGGAAACAAGGTCAAGTATTCACAACTTGGAGAAGCAAATGGGGTAAATAGCTTCAAGTGTGGGGAAATTGGAAGCACAAATGAATGGAAAATTGCCCTCCCAAGCATTGAATCCAATAGAGAGTGTTAGTGCGATCATGCTGCGAAATGGGAAAGAACTTGAAGAGAAAAGGTCGAAACAAATTGACATGGAGGAAGAAGAAGAGATAGAAACTGAATTGAGTACAAAGAAGGAACATCCTCCTCCTCCACAAACTGAAACATCGACCAACACTCTAAAGGTAACTCCTCACTCAATGAATTCCAGTTTTAAAACAATTCCACCCTTTCCTGTGAGTTCTTCTAGGTCAAAGAAAGAGGACAAAGAAAAAGAGATTTTAGAGATTTTCAAGAAAGTGGAACTCAACATTCCTTTACTTGATGCTATCAAGCAAATTCCCAAGTATGCCAAATTCTTGAAGGAGTTGTGTACTACCAAGAGAGCTTTCAAACTGAAAGGTCATGAAATGGTAGGTATGGGTGAAGTTGTATCTGCTGTTGTTCAAAAGAATATGCCTTTAAAGCAAAAAGATCCAGGTGCGTTTATTATCCCATGTGTTATTGGTAATGCTAGTTTCAAAAGAGCTTTATGCGATTTAGGTGCATCCATTAGTGTTATGCCTAAACATGTTTATGATTCTCTTAGTCTTGAGCCTTTGAATAAAACTAGCATTGTAATACAACTTGCGGATTTTAGTTTTGTTTACCCACTTGGTGTGCTAGAAGATGTCCTAGTTAAGATTGATAGTTTGGTCATTCCATGTGATTTTTATATTCTTGATATGGAACATGATTCTTGTGATTCATCAAACAACACTCCTATATTGTTTGGGAGACCATTCTTGAAAACTGCCAATACAAAGATTGATTGTGGTAAGGATACTTTGTCTATGGAAGTAGGAGATGAAAAGATTGAATTTAATTTTCATGATGCAATGAAATATCCTTATAGTAATGTTTATTCTATCACATACTATGACCAAGTTGATAAGTGTGTGCAGCAAGTTTTTGATTTTGATTGTGAGGATGGATTAAGAGTAGCTTTAAGCTACGACTATGATGTTACCGGGATAGAAGAGATGGAGAGGCACATATGTGTTCCTCAAAACATACATGAATCAGCATTGGCTTTGCAAGCTTTGCAAACTGTCCTCCATGATGCAGGAGTCATTCACCCCATCACGGACAGTGAATGGGTGGCGCCTATCCTTTTGGTGCCCAAAAAGATTGGAATTACGGTGGAAGAGATTCGAAATGATGCTTATGAGAATACAAGGATTTACAAAGAAAAGACTAAGAGTCTCCATGATCGAATGATTATAAGAAAAGAGTTTAGTGTTGGAGAAAAAGTCCTTCTTTATCATTCGCGTTTGAAACTTTTTCCTGGAAAGTTGCGCTCCTGTTGGATTGGACCCTTTGTTGTTTCTAATATTTTTTCTTATGGTGCAGTTGAAATTACAAGTTTAGAAACCAACAAAGTACTCAAGGTCAATAGGCATCATTTAAAACCTTTCTATGAAGGTTGGACGACAGAACTCACCGCTTCTGCAGAGTTAACTAAACCAATCTATGAAGAATGAACATGCCACGTGTCAAGCCAATGACATAAAACAAAAGCGCTTACTGGGAGGCAACCCAGCGCAAAAAGAAAAAAAATCAGATTTGCTTTCTTTTCCCTTATCTTTTATTTTTTTCGCATTTTAATTTATTTTATGTCATTCTATTATGTTCCTTTGCTTTTATTTCAACATTGAGGACAATATTGTGTTTTAAATGTGGGGGTATTGGGAGAATTTTGGTTTTCTTATTTTAGTTTTCTTTGTTGTTCTTTAAAAAAAAAACAAAAATTGTGTTTGATCTTTTTAACTCTCATTGGTTTTTGAGAATATGAGTATTATGTATGAGAATTAATTGAGATAGACGAAGATATAAATCAAATGAAGGAATATGCATGCAAATTTTAAGGTTTAATTGGTTTAGGGATTGACTTTGAGAATATGCCATGTTGACTTTATAGTGTTATACCAATTCAAGCTTTTGAGCCTTCAACAGTATATTCTTTAATTGTACATTCTTTCAATGATATGTATCTCTAGAACTTGCTTCATATCTTGTTGAGATTACATTTGCATTATACATATACATGAAGATGAGAAAGGCATTAGGAATTTTAACCACTTGAGCCAAAAAGCCAACCTAAAGCATATTATCCTTAGTGAGCCCCTTTTGAGCTTGTTTATCTTTTCTTTGCTTTATCCATGTATAAGCCTTAACTTTATATATGTTTTCCTTTTCCCCTGGCCAAGGATTAATAGAGCATATACTTGTGATATCTTATGGAATTATGGTTGGAAATTATGTGAAAAGAAAGAAGAAGTGATGCTTGATGAAAATATGGGCAAGTTGCCAAAGGTGAAAAAAAAAAAAAAACAAAAACAAAAACAAAAACAAAAGAAAGAAAGAAAGAAAGAAAGAAAGAAAGAAAGAAGCGTTCCTTTATGTTCTTAAGATTTTATGTTGAAAGAGGTTGAAATCAAAAGAAGTTAAGCATTGGTGATTAAAGATGGAAAATTTATGTGCTTTGATGGAATATCTTGTTTGAAATATCATTTTTTAGAATGCTCTACTTTCTTTAGTTTGAACCTTCTCTTTTACTCTCTTTTACCTCACCTTAACCTTAGCCCCATTACAACCGAAAATAAGACCTTTTGATTCATGCATTGCTTGTAATATATTAGTAATGGAGATGAGATTGAAGAGCAAGCTTATGGTAGAACATATTCATTGATTGAATTTGAGAGGTTTAAACACATAAGCCTTAAACACATGAGTGTTGGAGTGTATATCAATGAGAGGACCTATCACTTTGGCATGGCATAGATTTCATTTAAATCCCGACGATTGATTGAGTTTTGAAGTTTGCATGTAAATAAATTCATGAAAATTTATACTCTTTATCCTTCTTAATTGTCTTCTTGTTTATAAAGCATATATTCTTGGATATTGATGGGAGATTAGGAGATTGGTCATAGTGATTCGATTTAATTTAATTTTGATTTGATTTTACCTATCCTTTCTTGAGGACGAGCAAGAGCTAAGTGTGGGGGTATTTGATGCAACCATATTATTCGATAGTTTCACCCATATTTAACTAGTGTTTTGCCTATGTTTTATATATAAAATGCCTTGATATTCTTTGTTTTATGTTTTGAAGGTACTTTTGGATGAAAGATGCAAAAAGGAGTAAATTGAAGGTAATTGGCAGATTTGATGTTCAGTCGATGTTTTGTGTAGAGCGTGAGCTCTAAAGGTTGAAATGAAGTAATTCTAGTGGCATTTAAAAGCTAACATCCGTACCTTTCTAGACATCTAAGGCAAGACAATAAAATAAGGAAGAGCATGGAAATCGCAGCTTTCAAAGTCAAATCTCACAATCTGCCAGTGTTGACCTTCAGTCATTCCGACTTGAATATCTAGAGCTACAAAAGTCCAATTGATGCAAACTCAATTGTTTTGGATTCCTGACTCAAAGGCCTATAAACTCTCCAAATTTAAGCCAAAAAAGATGTCATATGAGGGAGATATGATTTTTCAAAGATGACAATTGAATTCTGCCAGCAAACAGGTTTCGTGAAGAAACGAGTCCAAATTATATTCCGAAGCATCTAAACCGACATCCAAGTTTTTATTTCAGCAATGTAGCTCCTCTAAGTCAAAGCTTGAAGATTTCATGCAAAGCTATTTCTCCTTTTTTAGGAAAATAGTTATTGAACTACTTAAATGTAAATTGTCTACTTAAGGGAGGGCTATTTTGTAAAATAGAGATTAGGGTTTCCTAGCATATAAAAAGAATGAGAGAAGAGAAGGGGGGCAGCCACCAAAGAGGAGAAAAACACCCCCTACTCTATGAAACCCTAAATCATGCATTCTTCCATCTTTTTGATTAGTTGTTCAACAAACATGCAAGGCTAAACTCATTTTCTTGGTTGCAAGGACACGGAAACCTTCGGATTTCAAGAGCTGTGAGATCTATTTTACCTTTCCTTTTCAGTTTATATGATGAATATGTTTGTTCTCCTATGCTTATTTTTCCTATAATTGTTTATTTTAATTGCTAGAGCGGACTCTAAGTTATTATTGTAGACAATTTATTGCTAAGTTTGATATCAAAACCGGAGTTGTGGTATATGAACTTGTGAAGTAGCTGAGTTTAATAATTGTAGCAGATCTACGTTATTAATCTTAGGGAGAACATTCGATCAAAGCAACATAAGCAGACAACTTAGTTGTTAAGATTAATGAGTTTATCTAGATCTTAAGGCTGCCATTGGATTAAATCATTAGTGCGAATACTGTGATTGTTTGTTGGTTAGGGTTAGTTATACGGCGGATCCGTTAATTAACCAACGTTAAGAAAAGATAAAAATTCAGAATATAAGCTGGAGTTTCGTTTCAAGGATCAGTTGTGATTTCTATAGGTGGATGTGTGATTGCGACCAAGGTTTGTTCTCTTGATAATTTTCTGATTTTATTAAATTTCGTTTGATAGTTTTCTGTTTTCTTTTGCTTTAGCCTAGATAACGTCCAAATCCCCCCTAATTGCATATCATCTAGCATAAAAATCTAACTTGAATCTTCCTCGTGGGATCGACCCCTTGCTTGCTCTATACTATCTTGTGTGTTGTGTTTTAAGCTAGGGTAATTAATTTGTGCGACCGCGACATCGTAACACATGATGCGTATCAATGCATAAATATGTGAACATGAAGAGGAGACCATTGTAGTTTAACAAAGGTGACAAGTTATTATTTAAGTTAACTTTGCAGATTTGGACGATCATTGGCGAGGCTACACCATGAAATGATGGAAGTAGTGGCTTTTATGCTAAGGTTACATGAGTGATTGAAACTTCACCCTACATTCCTTATGAGCTCCTTAAAACCATTCTATGAAGACAAGGAGAACCCAAAGAGGAGTAAGTCATAGTACGCACTTTCTTGGTCAAATGGAAGCAAAACTAGAAGGTTTCATGGAAAAACGATACAAACTTGTAGTAGTTTGAAGACAAAGTACAAGAGTACCTCACTTTTTATTCTAACAAGTGCATAAGGGGAAGTTTATTAAAGGCCTGGTTATAAGAGTGCACTTATCAACACATTACCTATAAGCTGTTATAGGCCTTGATACAATCCACTCTAATAATGTCAAAATTGATAGGTAGTGTGTAATGGTTCATGCAAATAGAGGGTCATGCTAGTACAAAACTAGGCTTGGGCGATGGACTGCTTGCTAGGTTCTTGAAATCTATACACATAGTGGAAATGATAAATGCAGTGTAATATTTGGGAGTCCCTAAGATCCCATTAGACAAATCAAGAGTTGTTTAGGTATTTATTATTTGAAGATCTGATCTTCCATGCCAAATCATTTTAGCATCTTATCTATGTATGTGGATTGAGACAATCCAAGCAATCTTTTAAATTTATCTCTATAGATCCTAATTCCTAATATATAGGCTGCATCTCCCATATCCTTTATGGAGAAATTCTTAAACAACCAAATCTTTATTGATTGAAGTAAAAAAATGTCATTTCCTATTAGTTACATGTCATCTACATATAATATTTAAAAAACAACACTACTCCCACTAACATGTAAACACAAGGTTCATCCATATTTTTTATGAAATCAAACTATTTGATTGTCTCATCAAAACGGATATTCAAACTCTTTAAAGTTTGCTTAAATCCATAAATGAATTTTTGTAGCTTGCATACTTCGTTGACAAATTTCTTAGATTTAAAACCTTCGGGTTGTGTCATATACACATCCTTGTGAAGATTTTCATTCAGGAATGTAGTTTTGACATCCATTTAGTAAATCTCATAATCATAGCATACAACTATAGCAATCAAAATCCTTATAAATTTTAACATAGCTACCGTCAAGAAGGTTTCATCAAAGTCAACTCTTGTCTTTATTTGTAACCTTTGACAACTAGTCTAGCTTTGTACGTTTGTACATTCTCATCTATGTCAATCTCTTTTAAATACCCATTTATATACAATGAGTTTTATTCTTTCATATGGATCAACCAAAGTCCATACATGGTTGGTGTATATGGAATCCATTTCAAATTTCATGCTTCAAGCTATTTTTTAGAATTAATATAATATATTGCTTCTATGTAATTAGTGGACTCATCAATCATGAGCAATTTGTCATTCTCAGCATCCATGAGAAGTTGATATCTCAATGGTGCATGACATGTCTTACTAGATCTATAGAGTTGTGTTTCTTCACCTTGAGATTGATCATCCAATGTTACAATCTCAGGCTCATGTTCCACTTAGATGTCAATTTGTGGCTATTAAACTTCTTCAAGATTAATTTTTTTCTCATTGCTCATTTCAAGAACAAAATTTTTTTTCTAGAAAAGTAGCATGTTTTGAGACAAACATCTTTTGCTCAATAGGGTGGTAGAAATAATATCCAGTTGTTTGTTTTTGATATCCCATAAATTTTCATTTATTTGACCTAGCTCCTAGCTTTTCAAATGCATTACGCTTCACATAAACATCACATCCTCAAATCTTTAGGTATCATAAGTTTGGTCTCTTGTCATTCTAAATCTCATATGAAGTCTTATCAACATATTTGAATGTAACTTTATTTAAAAGGTAAGCAATAGTTTATAAAGCATAGCTCTAGAAAGAAGGTAGAAGGCCTGCATAACTCATCATAGATTATACCATATCTAATAGGGTGTGATTTCTCAATTCAGAGACTCCATTGTGGTGTGGTGTTGCAGGAGGTGTCCATTGTGAGAGAATCTCATTTGCTTTTAGATAATCTTGAAAGTCTTGGCTTAAGTATTCATCAGCTCGATCAAATCAAAATATTATAATACTTTATCCAGTTTGCTTTTCAACTTTATTTTTTAATTCCTTAAACCTTTCAAATGATTCAGACTTGTAACATAACCATATCTAGAATCGTCATTAGTAAATGTAATGAAATATGCATATCCACCAATGGCACGAACGTTCATTGGTCCACATACATCTATATGTATTAAACCTAACAATTATTTTGACCTTTCACTCTTTTTAGTAAAGGGTGTTTTGGTCATCTTACCCAATAAATAGGTTTCAGAAGTATCATATGATTCATAATAAAAAAAATCAAAATACCATTCTTTATGTAGCTCAGTGATTCTTGTTTCATTGATATGACCCAATCTACAATGTTATAAGTAATATTTATATGAATTATCTAATTTATTCCTTTTGATGTTTACATTGAATGCGAATATATGTAGATTAAGTGTATACAAATCATTTGTATAATTACATGTTCCATAGCATCATTATTACAGAAAAAACATCATTTGTTCTTAATAATAAATGGATACAATGTTTCTAGCAAGTATTAAAACAAAATTTCAATTATCAAGTTTTAGTAACATCCTACAAGGTAAAGTTAAATTATAAGTTCTATAGCTAATGCAACAACTTTTGCTCTATTGCCTACATTTACGTCCATTTCACCTTTAAGCTTTTTTCTACCTTTCTTTAGTTCTTGATCATTATTATAAATGTGAAAACTACATCCAATATCTAATACCCAAGAACTACTGTGTGAAGTAGCAAGATAGTTTTCAATCATAAACATCACACAAGTATTTACATTAGGACATTATATAATCATGCTTAGAAACAATTCCTTAAAGGTCTCATACTCTTTAGCATCAAACAACTCTTTGAGATGCTTAATCATATTATAGGCATCCATATTCTCATACTCTATTTGAAGTTCAGGTGACATGCTAGTTAACATCACATATGTAGCCTATTCATCGTCATCAATATGACAATGATATTATGTCTTAACTTCAATAAGAGCGTCTTTATCAAGAACATAAGGAATAAGATTTTCAAGCATATATAACATTTCTTGTTTGAGAACAATTCTCAAATTTTGGTACTAGTCCAAAAAATTTGGTCTAGTTATTTTTTTAGCATCAAATATGTTTTGTAGGGATATGTTACTACCCATTTTATCTATCAACCTATTAATGTAAAGAGAACGAGTATTATTTTCATGCGTATATATTTAAATCTAAAATTAGACAAGGTCTTTAATCCTAATTTGATTTCCCACTATTCTCTTGCAAATTAATAGCTTTTTTTAGTAAGTTAAGATTAATAGCCCTCTCTATTAATTTGAGAAATCTCACTTAGATTTTTCTAATGGGATAAAATCCTATTTAATTTATCTAATCTTGAGTGACTCAATAAATTAAAATAAATTAAATTAGGCAGAGAACATAGTTTATCAATTACATCTCTATGTACTCCTAGATTAGTTAGGTGACAACTTTTTGTTTAAAGATACCATATATGTTTAGCCACAACTTTTTGTTTAAAGATATCATATATGTTTAGCCAAACTCACCACAACTTTTTGTTTAAAGATATCATATATGTTTAGCCAAACTCATAACTCTAACTTTAAATGATCATGTATGACTTATACAAATCATACAAGTTAGTTAAGTAAGATCTAATTTTATAACATTAAACATATTCGATTAATGGTAACTTTGTGTGACTCAACAAATTATCCATGAATAAAACTCTAGTTTTATGCATATAAAATTGGAAGGCAACTATTCATGTTTTCAACACGTACTTAATATATTAATTAGAGATTTATTTTTAATTAATTAGGTCTCATAAATAACATGACATAATAGATATACATTTCATGCATAACAATTTATATAGAAAAAGATATACCTTTAGCATGTCATTCTAATTGAATGATTATTGCTAATCTAATTCTTTTGAGCCATTGAAGGGAATTAGATGATAAAATCTTAAGTAGTTGTAGCAAGTCTTCATAAGTTCATTGCAAGCACTTCAATTGTAGCCTTTATCGTCATTTCTTTCTTCGTTTTGGATTACATAATAATTTTCTACCTAAATTTCTATATTTTAAAATTACATAATATTTACATAATTAATTAAGAAACCTCAAGTTACATTTAAGAAAAATTAAATAAGAAAAGAATTACAATATAGAAGAAAAAATAAAGACAGGACTGGACACACATGTTCTATTTAATAAAAATTATAATAATTCAACCATCAAATAAAAGCACAATCAGATTGATCTTTAATATCCATAGTCACTCATCATACATAAAATATTTTAATATGCATTATTAAAAATATATATTGCATGTTATTCTAATTATTGGTTTTATGTGCAATTTAAAATAATATTTCTAACACTTTGAAATATTCAATCAAATCCAATTTGATAATTTTCCAAACAAAAATTTTCAGCTTAAAAAAAACTCTCAATAAATTAGAAAAACTATTTAAAAAATAATTAAACCATTTAATTAAATAAATCCTAATCCCATTAGGAAATAAAACTAAATAAAATAGAATTAAACAATTTAATTCATTCCTCATCCTATTAGAAAAATTAATTTTATTTAGGGTAAAATCTAATTTATCTTGAGATCTTAAATTGTAATTAGACATAAAGTTTTAGGGTCATATACATAATATGAAAACTAAAAAGCCTAATACTTAAAATGAAAAAGGGGCAGGGATAAGTGGGTAATTTTCCCAGACCCTAGAGAGACACTAGGGATATAATTGTAATTCTACCCTTTTTCATCTTCTCCCATACTGCTGGCAATGGGCAGTTTGCCCATTGCCCATGGCTGGTGCAGTGGTAGCCAACACTGCTAGCCACCAACACGAGGGACAACCCCTCGTGTTGGAATACTAGCAACATCTTATGGCTGCTACTAGGGAGGCACTGTGTCTGGTGGTGTGCTAGCCTGTGCACCAGGCAAGGCACGCCAACAGATGGCGCAACAACCAAAACCTTATTTTTAGTCGCTATAATCTAGGCATAAAATCTAGATTCCAACCAGATTTAAGACTCCGGCCAAACAACGATCATTTTTTTTCATATAAAATTAATTTTTAATTAACACCGATAACAATAAAACATGCAATTAAACAACTCTAATTGTTCTAACGAAGGCTCCGCTACTATTTTTAGGTTCCTAAAATCTATACATGCAGCAAAAACAATGAATTTAAAGAAATTTTTAGGAGTTTCTAGGATTTCGTTAGACAGATCTAAAGTTGTTCAAAGATTTATTACCTGAAGATCTAATCTTCTCCATTTTTTAATAATTTTTTAAAGGTTAGGTTGTTGCAAACCATAAGTCATCCATTTGTTCAAACTCCAACAGTAATCCACACGAATCACTAGTGAAAAATCTCATAAATCTTTATTGAGAAGAGAGGGATTGCTATGACTAGATAGAGAAATTATGTAAGTCACATAATAGAGAGATAGGACTCTAGGCATACCAATCTCTCTCTTCTAAATAAGGATTTAGAAGATTTATCACTAATGGTTCATGTGGATTACCATCAGAGACTGAATAATTATATAACTTGTGGTTTGCAACAACCCAGCCTTTAAAGAATTATTCAAAGTCGAAGAAGATCAAATCTTGAGGTATGGAATCCCTAAACAACTTTAGATCTATATAAAAAGAGATTCTAAGGACTTCCGAATAATTTTTTTTTATTGTTTCTGCTATGTGAATGATATTCGAGAACTCAACAGAAAGACCATTTTTTTATGAGAATGTTTGCTTTTGTGTTTGAAACTGCTTTTCATAATTACTTTTTAAACTATTTTTCATTTAAAAATAATTAAATTAATGTTTTCTTTATAAAGGTGTTCACAAAAATAGATGACGGGTTTAGGCCCATAATTATATTCAACCCAACTTCTAGTATTTTACAAATTTTAAACTCGACCTATTTAATATTTTTTTTAGACCCAAGCATGTTGAATTTATCTAATGGGATAAAGTTTTTGTGGATACTACAAATATCTATGGATTCGACTTTGTACGTAATAAAATATAAGAGGCAAGGTGCTTTGATGTGATCCAAGAAAAGGTTGAAGAAGAAAATTTAGATTCTATCGTAATTGTGCCTATTATCCACTTTTACGCTATCATGCATAATCCTCAATTCGACCGTTGCACGATAGCCTAAAATTGGACAGTAGGCACAATTATGCTAGAATTTGAATTTTCTTGTTCAACCCTTTCTTGGATTATATCATGCTTAACTTGTCCCAAATCACATGTAACAAAGATCAATAAGATTGTAAAAGAAATGCATAATTTTACATAGAGTTAAGTAAGAAAGAAATTAGTAGTAATGATTTTAAGCAAAAAATTTCATTGAGAAAATAAAGACAACATGGATAATCTTACTCTTAAAACCAACATTTTTTCTTAACAAAAATCTCACAAAATCAAATACACAGTTCATTTGAATCTCCATACACTTTGTAAAAATAACAGCAAGTTGTAATTCACTCACAAGTACACAATCAGTAACTCATATCTCACTTCATCCCAGATAACATAGGTGAAAAGGTATCAACGTATAAATTTAAGTTTTTATGAAAAGGAGTTTACAAACTTCATATAATCTTTAATTAATGTCTTCTTAAGTAAGGGTGATAATAATAAAAGGCAAATAACCTACTATTAACCCACTAGCATGGTATATGACAAGGACATCTGGACAAGATTTTCTCTTTTAATGTTTTTGTTATAATGACAAATAATATCCAAAATAAAAGTATTAGATATTTGGAGTTGTACTAGAATTTATAAACAAGGGTGATCATGTTTAAATTCAAGTTTATCTAGTTGCATTGGAATTTCTTAAATGAAATGATATACCACATAACATTCACACCATGCCCTTAGTAAAATCATAATGCAATATAAAACCGAGAGATGCACCCAAACATTCTAAAATAATATTATTCTGGCACACAAAAACTGGATATTGCCACTCAAAAACTTACTTTACATGCATCAACATACAACTGACAATACAACACACTACTCAATGTAAAGATTATAATTATATTATTATGAAATTCACTAGGTTTCAAAATTTATTCATCCAACATACCTTTTTTTAGCAAAAAAACTCAGTTAAATAAAAGAGTTCACTCTAGCAATCCCAACAAATAATACAAGTAAAAGGGAGTGATTTCACTTGCATGGAAATTAAACATTATTAGGTCCTAATTAAATTGAAAAAGGTCAAATGTCCCACAATATCCATGATATTAAGTCCCAAAAACAGGAAAAATAAAATAGAAATGAAGGTGATGCTAAAGTACCAGAGAACACATATCACCACCGAGAGAAAGTATGCAAGCAGAGTCTAGAGTGATGTCAAAATGTTAATTATTTAAACTTAAGTTTAAAATAATTACTTAATAAAAGGTAATTATTTAACAATTACTTGCCATCCTAGATTGTAAAAAATGACTCATTACTCTTCAACTTCCATGGTTAAACTAACAAACTCTAAAAGAAGAGAAAGATAATAAAATAACTTAGTTAATTATGGCTTAACAAGTTAGACTAGAATATTTATAATTAAATAAAAGCTATATAGTCTTACAATAGTCTAAAACATACTTGATTCTGGTTTTCAAACTTTTCAAGATCATTTATCATTTGTAAATGATCTATTGGTGCTGGAGAATAATGAATGGCTATTGTATTTAATGAACTTCTAAAGGGATCTAGTACATGATCTCCTACACTAAAGGCTAATTTAGAGGAAAATTTAGAAATAAGAATAACTAAGACATCTTTTGCAACTATAGAAATTATTAGATATTTGAAGTTGTTAGCTTTCCACCAAGTTAAAATATCAAAAGAAGTATCACTCAGGTCTTCACATACATTTGCCAAATATTTCTCCAATTCATATTTACTCTCCTCATTATCCTCCTCCATTAAATGCTTGTTAAATTAGAAGGCTAATGCTTGACATAAATCTTCCTCCACCTTATTATCATTTAAATCTTGAGAAAGATTGTTTCTAACATAAGATTTTGCCACAAATATAACATATTGGCTAGAATAGTAGTAAAAAAAATACTTATAAGTGTATATTTCACCTTTTCATTAACTCTTTCACCATGACATCAAACTCATACACTTGACATTAACAAAACTTCACATATTTTAACTTGTAATGAGGGCCTAAAACAATTATAGCAAACAAAAAAGAATTTATATCCTCAAACTTTCCCTAATATTTATCAAACTTACCTATCATATTGGTTGTCATTCCACCTATTAATAAATATCCATTTTTGGACAACTTAGAAATATATGTTTGCATAGAGACCAGCTCATGAAAGAAAAAATTGCATGTGACATGCAAAGACCCTAAGAATTTCGAAGTTACTCCATAGAATAATTTTAAAACTTTATAAAATTCTTGTATTTTCTCAATCTAGACAGCTAGGAGGCCCTATAGGTTTCTTCTTACCCTTTGAATTTACCTCTAAAAAAAAATATCAAGTACCTATGATCATCCTCCTCTAATCTATAAAACACTTTCTTTGATTTTAAAGTTGTATCTTATATTAAATAAGTGGAATTCCAACAAGTTGGGACATCTAAACAAACCCAAATCTTACTTTTAACCTTTAACTTCTTCATTCATTTCTCAAAAGATATAAGTCTAGTAGGAGAAGATCTCACAAACTTAACAGCATCAAGCTTATAGGATGTTATGAAATGTTGTCGTAGAGGTTGAATTAGAGTTGAATAGGGATGATAAGGTTGATGAAAGGGGTAGATGGAGAAGGCAAAATTATCACCCTTCTAGTGGAATTAAACTTAAGGTTCTATCATTTAGAGGTAGTAGCTCACCTAAGGAGTACTTGGAGTGGGTTCAGAAGGTTGAGAAGGTGTTTGATTGGTATGAGTATACTGGTGAAAAGTGTAAGGTGGTTGCATTGGAGTTTACTAATTATGCTTTGTTAAGGTGGGAAAATTGAAAATTCAGAACTAAACGAATGAAAAGAAGATATCAACACTTGAACGGCTATGAAAAGGGTGATGAAGAAGAGGTTTATACCCAATTACTACAAATAAGAGTTATTCATAAAAATCCTCATATTACAACAAGGTTCTTTAAGTGTGAATAAGTATGTGATGAAGTTTGATATATTAATGATACATTGTGAATTGATAGATAACCAAGAATAGACCATAGCCAGGTTTATTGGTGAGTTGAGGAAGGATATTGTTAAAGTTGTTGAGTTGCAACCAGATATCTTTATTAAGGATGTGATAAAACTTGTGACAAAAATAGAGAGACAACAAAAGAAAAGGGGTTTTCAAGCTGGAATAACAGCAAAGAATGCTTCAAAATCTATTTCCACATCTTCACAAACATGGAATGCACCTAAACGGATGAAAAAATGGGGTTTAATAAGGGGAGTACAAGTTCAGACTCTACAAAGGGTGAATAAAAGGTGATCGAATGTAACATTCTTATATTCGGGATAAAGCAACAATCTCATGTTAACTGATAACGGAGTTGTTATACACACACACACATACACACACACACATGTACATGGTGTTCATATTAAAATTTATCAAAATTTTCACTAAAATTTCAGTAGAGTCTCTCCTATATTGAGAGGTTCCAAGTTGTCGTCATACGACATGTTTACACTTCTAATATCTTGAATCTCCCAACTCAATTCAACCCAATCATCTTGGTCTCAATCCCACAAACATCATCATTCATGTCAACCATAATGTTTATGATATACATTGAACAACAATTACCATTATGGATGGATAAAAGATATAAACATGCATACATGGAACATGGTTATACAAACTATAGAATTAAATTCATCTATTCAAGTTTAAACATCAATTATACAAATTAACTTATATAAAAGTTGTAATATTACAAAATACAAGGGTACACTCCCTAAAACCTAGATTACAAAAAGTGAACACAAGCTAAGATGTATTCTTGTCGTCCATGCAATGGTCCTGAAACAAAATACATACAATTGAAACATGAATATCACAATAATATCCAATAATTTAAAAAGGCAAACATGCATTTATATTTTATTCACTTCTCCCTTCTGGTTTTCATTGGAATCTCTTTCTTCTTCAACTACTAAAAACGGTTTCCTCTTCCATTATCAACCTCCATTCAAGATTTCATAAGATCAACCATGGTTATTTTCACTTAACACATTACTGATACCAATTTCACTGGTATCATCATTGATTAGTACTTAAAAGTGTATTTTTATCAAGGTTTTATATAATCATTTTACACTTGAAGTATTAATAACTCCTTAACTAAAGCATTTTTTATAATAACAAGTTTGATACTATAAGATACCTTTAATTTATGGAAAATTTTCATTTTAAATGCAGGACTATAAATCAAAGGATTGATTGATGAATTCAATTACTGAAATTGAGAAGACAAAGAGAGGGTGAAGCTTAGAACAGTGATGCTGGTTGGGTCCGAACTGGAACACTGTTCAGTCATTGGATTATAAATGGAACTGTAGAACTTGGATTTAGGTATGCTCTATATGGATGGAAAGCTAAGACATGGGCTTAAAAAATTCATGGGAGTTCAAGACCCAATTCTACTTTTTGAAAGTCCAAATCTTAGCAACAACGGAAAAGTCAGAATCTGTCCTTCAGGTTAGAGACTGTTCAGTGTTTAGCCCATATCTTGAGTTCTAGAAGTCCAAATGACCTCAATTTTTTTTTGTTGGAAAGCTGAGATAATTTCCTAGAACTATCATGATTCAAGTCTGTTCAAAATCTGACGTTAGCAATGACATTTTGTTCATACAAGAAGATAAGGATTGTCATCAACTCAAGATGTGGCCAACCACTCAACAATTAGTCATCAAATCAATAGTTCCAAATTTTGGCCTATAAAAGGAGGCATTTGCCATGCATCTAGGCATCTTGGTGTTCAAATCAAGATCATACTTTTGCTCTCTTTCTTTATATTTTGTAATGTTCAAGTGTTATTTTATGTTTTATTAATCTCTTGTTTATGCTTTTCATTTCATTTTCTTTACTTATATAATTATGTTCTTATCTTGTTTATTTATGTTTCTGTCTTTCATTATATTTAGCTAAATTTATTATGTCAAGGTGAAAAGGTTACACTAATGGTGTTAGAATAAGTATAGTATAAACTCAACATGGGCTTTAATGCTTGATACTAACATGTTTTATATTTATTATCTTGCTCACTGTTAATACATTGCTTGTTAAATGGCAAATCTAGATTTATGTTGAACAACCCTTGGTACAACAAATACTTGGCACTTTCATAGCCCAACTGTATGGTATAACCGACACCTGTGCTATGAAAGGAACTTGATTTGTTGTTAACATAAGTTATCACCATGAATACCCGATAATATTTACAAGTATTGGCATTACTCGAATAAGATAATTAATGTAATCATGTTAACAATTTATAATCCGATTGGAACCTTCTTTCTGTGTGGTTTCTAGTTGAGTAATAAGAGTTTATACTATATTTGTTTGAAATACCATTAGTGGATCCTCTAACCTTGACATTTGTTTTTATCATTGTTTAATCTTCATATTAATTTTACATCTCAAAGTCCTCTTTATTATTATTATTATTATTATTACTACTACTATTATTGTTGTTGTTGTTGTTGTTGTTTATAAGTTATATAGTAAACCTCCTTATGGTTTGATTAGTATTTAAAAGTGCATTTTTATCAAGGTTTTATATCATAATTTTGCACTTGAAGTATCAATAACTCCTTAACTAGAGCATATTTTATAATAACAAGTCGGATAATATAAGATACCTTTAATTTATGGTAAATGCTCATTTTAAATGCAGGTATATCTCACAATTCAAAGGATTGATTGTTGTGATTAACTATTGGAAGTGAAAGGACAAAGAAAAGGCTAAGCTTAGGAAGGAAATGCCAATTCAATTAAAATTCAAACATTGTTCAGTTATTGGGTCATATCTAGAGCTATAGATCTTGGATTTCAGTTTGGTTTATATGGCTAGAAAGATAAGAAATAGGCCAACAACTTTCATGAATAGGGAAAGACCCAAATCTACCATTTTCAAATTCAAAGTTTGGCCACAAAAGAGAAGTAAGAATCTGTCCTGCAATCCAGCCTAAACATTGCTCAGAATTGTACCCATATCTGGAGTTATAGAAGTCCAAATGACGTGAAATTTAGTGGGTGGAAGGACAAGACAATTTCGAACAACTTTTATAAAGAAGACATGCTCAAATTCTGATGGTAGCAATGACATTTCATCCAGACAAGAGCTTAAGGGCTATACACCATGTCCACCAGCAGCACTACTTAGTATTTTAGACATATCTCAAGCTGTAGTGATCCAAATGCTCTAAAAGTTGGCGGGTCGAAGGAAAAGATAATTTCCAACAACTTTCATGAAAAACACTTTGCAAAATTCTGATTGCATCAATGTCATTTAATCCGGCCAAAATGCTTGAGTGCTGTTGTCCACCAAGTCCACTAAATCAATAATAAATTACCAAATGAATAGTTCTGAAATTTAGCCTTTAAAAGGAGGCATTTACCATTCATTTAGGCATCTTGTTTTTCAGATCAATATTTTTGTAATGCTTAAGTTTTGCTTTTATTAATCTCTTGTTTATGCTTTTCATTTCCTTTACTATACTAAGTTAACTTATATCATGTTTATGTTCTTATATTGTTTATTTATGTTTTTCTTCTTCATAATGTCTAGCTAAGTTAATTATGTTAAGGTGAAAAGGTTTCACTAATGGTGTTAGGATAAATATAATATAAACTTAATATGGACTTTAATACTTATATCCTAAACAACTTGCTATTAACATGTCTTATCATTTTTATCTTATTAATTTTTAATACTTTGCTTGTTAAATGGTCAATCTAGATTTGTGTTGTATAACACTTGGTACATCAACTGCTTGATCCTTCATAGTCTTCGGCCGACATCGTTGTTATGAGAGGAACTTGATTTGTTGTCAACATAAGTTAGCATCATGAATACCTGATAAAATTTATAAGTATGGTGCTATGTAAATAAGATGATTAATATGATCATGTTGATAATCTATAAAGCGTTTATATGTTACTTATCTCTAATACTATTAATGAATCCTCTAACCTTGACATTTGTTTTTATCATTGTTTAATCTTCACATTTATCTTACATCTTAAAGTCCTTTTTAAGTCATCATCACCACCACCACCACCACCATCATCATTGTTGTTGTTGTTGTTTATAATTTATATAGTTCACCTCCTTATGGTTCGACCCTGGTCTTGCCGGGTTATTTATTACTTCTACACTCCTGCACTTGGGAGAAGACATCAATCTTTTGGTCGTGTCAATCATCACCCCATAGGAGTCAATGCAAGGTGATCCCCTTACCCGGGATCCTAACATACACTAAATATATGTTAGTCAATACATGTTGATCCTCTTACCGGGATCCTAACATACATTAAATGTATGCTGGTCAAAACACGGCGATCCCCTTACCTGGGATCTTAACATATACAAAATATATGTTAGTCTACGCCCCATATCACACTTCTCATATTTTCCTTTTCAGCGATAATTTCATCACTTGGCAATTCACACAATATCCTTTCACTTTGAATACTATTCAAAATATTGACATCATTACGCTAAATTTCCTCATTTCCCATAATATCCAACATTCGGTAATTCACATATCACATCAATAACATATTAAATCATGGAATTTAACTACAAAGTATATGTGCGGATCACCTACCTGCAGTAGAAGCTCTACTCGTGCTCCCCTGCTGCACCACACTGGTTTTCCCTCCTGCAATCACATGCTCATCTCATAATTTTTTTCTCATTCAAGGATATGTTTTATAATAATCATATCAAACATTTAATATGTCTTTCTTTCAATCATTTATTTTTTTATATTTTATGTTTTTCTCATTACACCCATTAATGTTATCATTCTTTATCCAACCGTAGTTGTCATTCATTTCTTTATATTTGAACTGTTACTATTTAGACCTTGGACTGTTACTGTCCAACTGTTACTGTTTAGAAATTGAACTGTTACTATCTTGTTTACTGTCTAGACGTTGAACTATTACTGTTTTGAATTGTTTCTATCTGCACAGGTTGTATTTCAACCTCTAATATTTAACTATATCTGGAGTTCTAGCCATTTCAAGCGAGGTTGGTCGCGTTGGAAACCTAAGACATGGGGCTACAAGTCCCCTGAAGGAAGGAGAACCCAGTTCTGCCCCTAAGATAGTCAAAATTGCTCCTCAACAAATCGAACTTACTGCCCTATAGGGTCTATCATGACCCAGTTTTGATTGATAACCCATAACTGAAGTTCTATAACTCCAAATTGAGCAAGACCAATTTTCTTAGTTAGCTAACATCCAAAAATACAATTTTTATAAGGAATCTGGTCCTAATTGCCTCATCCTCCTATCTGAAATCACACTAAAAGTCAGGAGATGAGTCTGTTCAGATTCATCACCCCCTTCCCTTACACATAACTTCCACAAACTACATCTTCTAAGTAAATTATCATGGTTTCAAATCCCTAATCACATACCACACATGAATTAACTTAATTTTAACAATAAATACTTTTTTTCCCAATTCAAGTCTAATAACCCTAATCTATAATTCAAAATCAATGCATCAATTCATTATCAAATTTGAAATAAATTATAAGATCATGTTTAAAACACCTTACCCGGTAAGAATTAAGGTTTTGATCTTCAACCATTTGAAGATTTTCTACTCCCTCATTTCTTTTCTAATAACAGATGACGCTCCTTCTTCTCTTCTTGTTTAATTTTCTTGTTAATCCCTTGCCCACAAGTGTTTATTCCATCTATAAACCCTTAATCATGGATGGCTTTTTGAAGTTTTGGTGTTTCTCTCTTGATTTTGCAAGAATGGATACAAAACTCCCTCTTTTCTTTCTTTATGGTTGCTGCAGGTTTTTGGTAAGGAGATGAGTATTTATAATCTATAATTTCTCTTATTTGCACTTAGGCCCCATTTCCTTTAAGTGTATTATTCTCTTCAATTAAATCCAACCCTCAACATTACTAGATTTATTTATAATGTCTTGAATTATTTTGCCTGAAAATTTATATTCATAAATTTTTGAATTCTTGTTTTTATATAACCATATGCATGAATTTCTTCACTTTTATTTTCCATGTAGTTAGTTAGCAATTTAAGCAACCTTTATTTTTCTCGGGGTTTACATCGAACCTCAACATCCTAAAAGATCATGGGACATTAAGTGTTTCAAATGTTTAGGGAATTCACATATTACTTCTAAATGTCCAAACAAAAGAGTTATGGCAGTGCATAAGAGATAAAAGGAGTTAGTTAGTGGTGATGAGGTCAAAACTGAAGTTAAGGATGAGATAAAAGATGATGAGCAATGAGAAGATTTTGAGCCAGCAAAAAGGGATTTGTTAGTAGTGCAGTGGTTTTGATCATACAAGTTGATGTTAGTGAAGAACAATGTGAGAACATCTGTCATATGAGATGTCATATTCGAGATAAGGTATGTGGAGTTGCACATGTGTAGTGTCGCGATGATCATACTCCTAGATCGAGATAATTGAGAATCGTTTGGGTGAAAATAACAAGGAATTATTTTCCTTTATTAGTAGAAAAAAGGGATTGGAAGGCGCCACCTATTATTTTGATCGCTAAGAACTCTAATTGGTGTGAGAGTCTGGGAAATGAGACTGATTGCATAAATAAAATGTATTAGCACCCCTGATATGCCTTAGCTAAGGTAACCTGTATTATTTATTTGTCCAATATAAACTAAGAAAAATTTGTTTTTTCTAAGCATTGGTCAGTCTAAGATTTAAGAAAAGTCCTTAGTAAGAAAGTTTTTATCCTATCAAATTAAAAATCTAATTTTTCTAATGCCAACAAAAACAATAAACTATTTTTTTTATTTAATATCAAGAATATATCTTATGTATATGTTCATAATTCCACATACCAGAAAAAATAAAATAAGATTTTTCTAATACCAACTACATGTAGCAAACCTCCTTCCTCGTGTCTAAAGAATAAACCCTCAAATCCAGCTGTAAACACCTCCATTAAATACTGAAGTAGGAGGGAGAATTAAAGAAGAGTTTTAATAACCGAAAACAAAAAAGAAATAGAAGTGTAGGAGATCGACTGGTGCAGCTAGAGAGGGAAGAAAATAAAAAACAAAAACTTGAGGGGAAGAAGAAAAAGAAAATCAAGAGTAAAGCGAAAGAAAAAACTTGTTAAATCCCTCTTAAAGCTACTGAAAATCACAAGGTATGACCAAATTTCTTTCCCTACCTGTTCTTAAGTTCTTGGAACTGAAAGGAAGAAGAAAACCATGAGGGAATGCCTAGAATTTTACAGTAGCTGCTAAGGGAAAAACTAAACTAAAAAAAAAAGACAATAATGCGGCCGAATAAGGGATTTATATCCAGTACATACAAAAAGAAAGATGAACAATTTTGAATGTAGAAACCTAGTTAGATGGCCGGCCATAATGAAGGTCGGACAGACCATGAACTTAGGTGACCAAATACATGAAGGATGACCTTGTCAAGACCTTAGAGTCATTCGTGAAATAGAAAACAGAATCATAGATGTATAAGTAATTTCTACAAATATCATTGACAAAATTTTATGGGAATGTGTTGAAATGTTGTTGAAATGCAATTGTGCTGATTGGTAAGCCTTGAAAGGGCATGTTGCAGTTGAAATAGGACTCCCTTTGGTTAATGCCTTGGTTTTATTAATGTGTTGAATGGACATGTGTGTTTATGAATCAATAAAGTAAGCATGTGTTTGTGAATTGTAGTTTTAAGTATGGTATTGAAAAAATGTGATGAATTGCATGTACATGTTGGGGAGAAATAGGCAGTGATGTTTCGGCCGAAGGGAAGGAAATAATTCATGAGGAACCACGTATAATGAACACACTTAGAGTGACATGAGATAAATAAGAAGTATGACCCTTGTGTGTTGTGGATTTATTATGAATTGTGTTGGCACATTTCCATAATATAATTGAGAATGCATGAAATTATGTTATAGCAATGCTAAACACCGGTTTGGAAGTAAATGAGTTGACAAAACTTTGGCAAATGATCATGTTGTGTTATTATGCTATTTGTTAATGAATGGTGAATGGAATGTGATTCAATAAGGTCCTAGGTTCAACTACGATGAGAAATGAAGGTAGGGGGTAAGCCTAACGTAGACCTTACGCTTGGCTAAAGAAAAAGAGTAGAACTAGAAATGACTCCATTGCTGCTGATGATTTTCAAATCAGCAGCAACATGGATCGCGTTGATGATTTCAAAGTCAGCTTTGAAATTGTGTTGCTTTGATGATTTATGAGTCAGCAACGACTTAGTTTTCATCACCAATTTTTGAGTTAGTTGTGACCATATACGTTGACAAGTTCAACATCAGCTTCAAAAATGTGTTGCGTTGACTATTTCTTAGTCGGCTAAGGTTTAGTTTTCATCAATGATTTCTACATCGGTCAAAAACAATATGCGCTGATGATTTCAATGTCAGTTGCAAAACTTTATTACGTTGATAATTTCTAAGTCGGTAGCAACTCAATTTTAGTCAATGATTTTTGCGTCAATAGTGGCCTACGCGCGCTAGCAATTTATGCCGAATAAAGGTCACCACGAGTTAGCTTTCACTGACTATTATGTGTTCCAGCGAATTAGTTCGCTGACAAGTTTGCGTCACTAGCGAACCGGTTTCACTGGTGATTCTGTGTTCCAGTGAATTAGTTCGCTAACGAGTTTGCATCACAAGCGAACTAGTTTCACTAATGATTCTGTGTTCCATTAAATCAATTCATTGACGAGTTTGGTGATGCGTTTGTATCACCAACAAACCGGTTTTCCTGATGATTTTATGCTCCAGCGAATCAGTTCGTTGATGAATCTGCGTCACCAGCAAACCAATTTCGCTAATGAATTTCTGTGGCAGATTACATATTAGAACTGGTTCAATGATTAAAATAATTGCATTGTATGATTGTAATATGTGAACGCTAGAATGTGAACATACGTATTCTTGAAATTTGTATGATAATGAGCTGTGTGATTATTGAATACAAATGCATTGATTTGTGACCATTGATGTGTTAGGTGATGCAGCCGGGACCGAATGCGCAACCGAACAAGGACATCCTATAGAAGGAGCTGGTAGGTGGTTTTCACCTTCCTCTAACGTAATGCTAATCTATGAAATGCTTTATTATGAATGTCATAATATCACGTTAGTATGAATACCAAGCTGTCAAAGGAGTATTTGTTTTATGATTGATGATTTGCTTCGGCTAATGGCTTCCTAAGTGGATGACCGGGATAAATAAATGATTAGATTCAGCTAATGGCATTCTAAGTGGATGACCGGGATAAATAAATGATTAGCTTCAGTTAATGGCATCTTAAGTGGATAAATAGATGATTAGCTTTGGCTAATGGCATTCGCAACGGATGGCCGGGTTTTCATTGATGATTAGCTTTCGCTAATGGCGTTTTAAGAGGATAGCCAAATTGAGGAGTTATAAGTTAGTGTCAAGAATTAATACGTCCATGTATACTATGTTTTGTATGTACCAAAAATATAAAAAAACTATGATTGTTAACTGCTTTAAATAGAAAATAACGAATGTTTTTCGTAAAACTAATTATTTGTTTATTATTAATTATTTATAATTCTTGTAAATATTTGTACTGCAGCAGGGACATCAGACTAACGAGATGCCCCATTTCATGGGACCTTACTTTTTACAAAGAATCATGTAGTCGCATTTTAAACCACAATGTATTTTGTATGAACGAAATGTATTAAATGTATAACTGTTATTTGATACTTTTGTTTAAACTCGTGATGTCTATTAGTAGTATAAAAATGCAAACTTGTGACTATGTATGTATATTATAATGTAGAATTATAATTATGCAAATGTAATGTTATGTGTATGTGTAAGAAGTACTTTTTATGAAATATTGATTGATATTATTACGTATGGATTGTACCTCAATAATAAGTAGAAATCAGTTTATCAATTTTCAAAATGATATTGTGATGAATAAAAAAAAAAATTACCGTTGTTTTGGCTTTGAAAAAGCCAGGTCATTATAGAAGAATGAAAAACACGAAGAACACCCAAAATGAACCCAGCAACATGAAATCAAATCCAGACTAGATTTCATGAAATCAAAAGCACAAAAAGGTTATAGATCATTCAAGGATCAAGAATTAAGGGTTCATTCATTTTGATTATCATTAAATCATCATAATTTGGCCAAAATGATTTCGGTTTAAAACCAAAACCCTAGGATTAAATAAACTTGTTATTGATATAAATAAACACTAAATTATAGGTTAATCATGCATGAGAAAGGTGTATGTGCAAAGAAATTGACCAATATGGGTCCAAATCAAGGGTTTAAGGCAATGTTCTTCTCAAGAACACGAAGAACATTGCTCAGAACCCAATAAAAAACCTAGTCATGAGGCAACCACTGCCAAGCCTAAAAATAAGCATTTTTTGCCTCTAAAGCATTTATTTTTTTATCCCAATGAATCACAATATCATAAACAAACATGTCTGAATCTATAACTAACAAAAAAACATCAAAATCAAGCATGAGATACCAAATCCAAAAACTAACAACCTAAAACATCGTACATGTTCATCCAAAAATTGTTTTTTAGAACCCATTTTATACATGACATGGATTAAAAATTGTTTTTTGGAACCCATTTTATACATGACATGAATTCAAAATTGTTTTTTGGAACCCATTTTATACATGAACAAACTTAACAAACTAAGGATAAACACTATTGCTTTAACATGCATAACTAAGGCTAAATCAAAGCTAAAACAACATTTATCTATCAAAAAGAAACCTTAAACAATAACTTTAATACATCAAAAACATTAAAAAAAAATTCAAAAAACTTTATTAAATAGAAATCACAATAACAAAAAGGTGTATGCAACATCATTTGTTAAACATTTAATAGTTCTTTTATATACTTGTAACTATAAATTCAAACCAAAACAAATTAAAAAAACAACAAAAACAGGCCTTATAAGACCTGCTTTTGGGTTTACAATATATACCTAGAACAACTACTCTCTATTGGCTTTTCTTTGGAAAATTTGCCTCTCACGAACTTACAAAGCTTAAGAAAACTTTTGTTTAGGCTTTTGAACCTCTACCCTTATATTTCTTATTGATATTTCTCTCCTTTTTTATCTTTATCTTTTTTTTCTTACCCTTTTTGGCCCCTTTCTTGATCTTGAAGGGGTATTTATAAGGTTTTGTTAGAGTTTTAAGAGGTCTTAATTCCATTTCTGGCCTTTTGATTTTGAGGGAAGTGTTGTGAACCCTTTATAAGAACCTATTGAGGAGTCTTTGCGTATGAACACACAAAAACCATATTATTTTGTGTATGGTAATTGCAATGTAAGGGCTGATTGAGTTGCCTACTTTCAAGGCCTCATCAAAGCAATTATGACATCATCATCATCATCTAAGACAACCTGAAGTTGATAGAGCGGGTGCGCACCTTTCATTCGGATCCAACCTTGCACAATTTAAAGATCTGTAGCTCTATATTCAAGCATTTAAAGTTGTCAACTCGATCAATGGAGGAACAAGCTGATGAACGACTTGTCATTCACCTTCTCTTTATTAAGTTTGAATAACACATCATTTAAGGTTCTTAATTTGGAACTTGGCAAAATTCAATGAAATCCCTGTTCTTTTAATTACTTTTAATTGTACCCGTAATTGCCTCTAGACTTTTAATTCCATACAATTTCACCCTTGCCAAACTCAATTGTCAGCCCCAAAGTTGAATGCTATTTTGATTTTAGTCCTTGGTTCTGAATTTGTACATTTCAACCCTCAATTGACCAATGAAATTTCAATTTCTTCAATTTAGCCCATGATTTGGTCCATTTCAACCCTTACATGTATGCGTATTTTTTAGTTTGGTCCTTGGTTTTGGATTTCTTCAATCAAGTCCCTAATCGCCTATTAAACTTCAATATTTATGTAATTAAGCCTCTGATTTAACCAAATAAACTCTTATAAATTGCAATTTGCCCCTTAGATTTTAATTTCTTCTAATTGAAGCCTAAACGTCCAATTTTGAATAAATTCAATTAAACCTTGAAAATTCCAATTGAGTCATTAAACATCCAATTTTGAATTTTCCTCCTTAAATTGAATTTTCCTTTACCAATAGGGCTTTCATCAATCAAAAATACACTGTTAAAGTTTTCAATCTTATATATTTTGATCTTCCTTAACTAGTCTTCGATATTTTCCTAGGCATTTAGGTGTGTGTGTGTGTGTGTGTGTGTATTATTTTCTTCCAACATTTTGTTTTATTTTTTTATATTTTTTCTTTTTTTTTGTTTGGGGGGGACATGTAACAACATATGGAATGATCATTGACAATGAAAGTTACACTAGCATTGCATCCACTACTTTGGTAGAGAAATTGGATTTAGTTACTATTTCATATTCTAAATCGTATAGTTTACGGTGGCTTAACAAGAATGGAGAGATTGAAGTTACAAAGTAGGTTTGTGTGCCTTTTTCCATCAAAATCTATCATGATGAGGTTGTGTGTGATGTGGCTCTAATGTCAATTAGCCATGTTTTATTAAGGCATCCATAGTAATTTGATAAAGATATGACCTATAATGGACGAAAGAATACTTACTCATTAATGTTGAATGGGAAGATGGTGAATTTATTGCCATTAAGTTCTTAGCAAGTCAAAGAGGATTAGTTGTGAAGTCAATAAAAAGAGGTGAAACCGAGTAAATGGCTTATGTTAGTCAATAAGGGAGATATAAACAAGCACTAGCTTCGATTGGGGTTGTTTTCATGGTATGAGCAAAACCATTATTGAAAGTAGAGAATGTGGAATTGCCAAGATAGATTATGAAGTTGCTTAAGAAGTTTTTGGATGTGTTTTCAAAAAAATTACCTAAGTTCTACCACCTATTATTGGAATTAAACATCAAATTGTCTTGGTATCTACTTAAGAAGTTTTCGGATGTGTTTTCAAAAAAATTATCTAAGTTCTACCACCTATTATTGGAATTAAACATCAAATTGTCTTGGTATCGGGAGCTTCACTTCCTAACCGACCACCCAATAAGTGTAATCCAAATGAGGCGAAGGAGATTCAAAGACAAGTTGGTGAGCTTCTAGATAAGGGCCATGTACGAGAGTCACTTAGTCCATGTTTCATGCCTCCTTGCTTGTGCCAAAGAAGGATGGTACCATGTAGATATGTGTGGACAATCATGAAATTAACAAGATAACAATTAATTATCGATTTTCTATGCCTAGACTTGATGATTTTCTTGACGAGTTACAAGGAATTTTAAATTAAATAAACATGTAATAGAGGAAAAGAAATAAAACAAGACAAGACACACAGACTTGGGAGGCCTAGCACATCTTGCCCACTTAATTGCAAGCCCGACACTTAGGTCATAACACAGGCCTATATGCCTAGGCATGTTTTTAAAATTATTTATATGGATAAACAATGCATTGTTTGTAGAGGCTAACAATGCATTATTTATAAAATGCATCGTCTATAAAAGCAGATGATGTGTTGCCTGCAAACTCAGTTTTGAGGTACCATAGTGGTGGTAAGAAAAATAGATTATGCTTTTATGTCCTAGGAATCCAGCTTTCAACCCATTTTCATCATAATAGCCCAAAAAACACTCTCATAACCTTAATAAACTAATCCTCCACCTTAAAACGCTACTAACATTATTAAAAAAAAAAAACTACGGGAAAAAACTCTATCAACCTTGATATATTTTCTCTAGTGATATAAAAGCCTAAAAACACCTTAATGACACTTCTTATGTCAAGAGAAACACCTAATTACCAAGTTTTCTCATTTTTTCCAATAAAATCAAACTAACCAACCTCCCTCTTTCTTTTGTCTTTTTTTTTTTTTTTTGTATTTCTCTCTTTCAACTTTCAAAAGTTAAGGATTAAATATAAAGAAAATAATTTTTTGGACTAAACCATTTAATTTCTAAACTGAAGGGACCAAAAATGATTCTTGAAAAACTTTAAAGGCGAAAATAAAGGAAAAGGTGCTAACACAAATTTCTTTTTTTAAAAAAAAAAGATCCCTTTTTTTGTCAATTTTTCTCCTCTCATTTTTAGTCTTTTTCAAACAATAAAATCGACTTATTTTTTATTAAAACGAGCACTAACCCAATGTTGGAAAGGTTTTTTTCCAAAATGAGATAACTATATTAAAAGTATATTGAATGAGATTATCAACCATAAATCTCAATCACCACAACATTACAGAATAAAATCATAAAGAAAAAAAAATCTGATGATTAAAGGTTAAAAAAGAACTAGAGTTAACATAAAAGTTTTTTTTTAAAAAATAAAAACTAAAGGGCTGATATTTTTCTTTGTTTTAGTTTTGTTCGCCTCATTTTCAATCTTTTCTAAACAATAAAAACAAGTTCTTTTTCATGAAATCGAGCACTAGTGATTAGTACTTAAAAGAGCATATTTATCAAGGTTTTATATCATCATTTTGCACTTGAAGTATCAATAACTCCTTAACTAAAGCATGTTTTATAATAACAAGTCTAATACTATAAAATGCCTTAATATATGGTAAATGTTCATCTTAAATGCAGGCCTATCACATAAATCAAAGGATTGATTAATGAATTCAAGTATGGAAATTGAAAGGACAAAGAGAGGGCCAAACTTAGAAAAGAGATGTTGGTGTAATCCAAACTGAAACACTGTTTGGTAATTGGGTCATATCTCGAGTTCTAGATGTCAAAATTATCTCACAATTTTACACAGATTCAATAAGACATAGGCCTATAACTTTCATGTGGACACCAAGATCTAAGAAGGTCGTTTGCAAGTCCAAATTATAGCAACAATGGAGAAGTCCGAATATGTCCTGCAGCCCGAACACTGTTCAGTGTTTGGCCCATATCTGGAGTTCTAGAAGTTCAAATGACCTCTATTTTTTTTTTTTGGAAAGTTGAGACAATTTCCTACAACTTTCATGTTTTCAAGTGGTCCCAATTCTGATGCTAGCAATTTCATTTTATTCAGACAAGAAGATAAGGATTTTCACCAAGTCAAGAGTTGGCCACCCACTCAACAATTAGTCATCAAATCAATAATTCTGAATTTTGGCCTGTAAAAAGGAGGCATTTGCCATGTATTTAGGGGCTGGATTGTTCAGATTAAGAACTTGCTCTTCCTCTCTCTCTTTATATATTTTTTTGTAATTTTTAAGTTTTGCTTTCATTAATATCTTGTTTATGCTTTTCATTTCCTTTCCTTTACTTAGTTAACTTGTATTTTCTTTATGTTCTTGTTTTGTTTATTTATGTTGCTCTTCTTCATTATGTTTAGCTAAGTTTATTATGTCAAGGTGAAAAGGTTACACTAATGGTGTAAGAATAAGTATGGTGTAAACTCAACATGGACCTTAATGTTTAATATTAACATGTCTTATCTTTTTATCTTACTAATTCTTAATATCTTGCTTGTTAAATGGTTAATCTAGATTTATGTTGTATAACACTTGGTACAACAAATGCTTGGCACTCTCATAGCCCAACCGTATAGTATTACCTACACCTGTGCTATGAAAAGAACTTGATTTGTTATTAACATAAGTTAACATCATGAATTCCTGACAATATTTAAAAGTTTGGTGTTATGTAAATAAGATAATTAATATGATCATGTTAATAATTTATAATGAGCTATTAATGACAAATCATACAATTGGAACCTCCTTCGTGTGTGGTTTCCAGTTGAGTAATAAGAGTTTATACTATACTTGTTTGAAATATCATTAGTGGATCCTCTAACCTTAACACTTGCTTTTATCATTGTTTAATTCTCACATTGATCTTCCATCTTAAAATTCTCATCAACTTCTTCCTCTTCTTCTTCATTATTATTATTACTACTACTATTACTACTACTACTACTACTACTACTACTACTATTATTGTTATTGTTATTGTTATTATTGTTGTTGTATCATTGTTGTCTATAATTTATAAAATTAACCTCCCTGTGGTTCAACCCCGGTCTTGCCAGGTTATTTATTACTTCAACACTCCTACACTTGGGAGAAGACATTAATCTTTTGGTCGTGTCAACCAGCTCGATGTAAGGAATTTTTCTAGGATGCCAATAATCATTAAAAAAACATACCAAAATAAATCATCATGTCGAAGCCTAATCAACATAATATCGAAAGATTAAATTGAAAAATAATAATAGAAAAGAAGAACCAAAATGTAAAAAAAGAAGAAAGTAGTAAAAAAATTCATAATAAAAAAAGACAAAAGAAAAAGGAAAAACATTGTTCCAATCCATAACATTTTGTGTGTGGAGGAACAATGTTTACCCACATCTTGAGGTTCCTTGTACTTGTAAATGCAATTTAATAATTAAAGAATTTTGTTAATGCTAATAAAAATAACTAGATAGTTTGCTCGCGCTCCACCACGTACTATATTTTGTTGTGCAAATGAAGATGCATCTCACAAAACATATTTGCAGCTTAAGATGTAAACCTCCAGATAAACATTTCATAGGCCAGTGAAGTACATCTTATGATGAGTGTGTAAGTTACATATTTACACTAAAAGAATGATAATGAATAAGGAAATTTGGAATAAAAAGTTTAAATACTATTTTTAAAAAATAAAAATACAGAAAATGGTTGAAAAACAAAAAAAATATAGAAACACATAAAAACTAGAAGGAAATGAGTTATGAGGAGAGAAAAATATTAGAGTATAATTTGGTGAAATTCAAAATAACTCAGCTTAGTTTTGGTGCAAACGGGTAAATGAATCTAGAAAAAACATTACCCAGAAAACATAGAGGGTATTAAGTAGGGACATAATGGGAATTAACCAAATTGTTACCTATATATATTGGTGTGGCCAGCCAAAGGAGAGCAATAAAGAGGAAGAGAAAATTCTAGAACAAAATAGAGAAATCTTTAGAAATCTTAGGAAAAATAAAGAAATTGAGAGGAAACCTTGCATTTGGTAAAGATTAAATTTCTTAAACACTAAAGTTTATGAGAAATTAAGTGAAAGGAAGTGGTTTAGTAAGGAGGGGGATGACAAGAGAGGATAAAGAAGGAAGTGGGGGAAGATTGAATTGTTCTTCCATTTTTTTTAGTTTGAAATCTTTTAAATTAAGTTAAAACAACTTATTAGTTGTGTATCTTGTTGTTAGTGTTGTGAAGTTATATGTTTAGTGATTTGTAACGTAGGAGGTGATGAATTGTTCGTTGAAAACATGTTAATGGTTGTAGAAAAACATAGGGTCAAGTGAAAAATTGATGAAATTTAAAGAAAATTTCATCCTCTTCTTAGGCCACAAGTTCAGTTAACTAAGGGTGAAATAGAGGAGGGAATTGTTTTTTTGAGATTACATGTGTTAACTATGTAGGAATTGTTTTATAGGCAAAACATTATGGTAGATTTAATGGTTTAATTGAAAGGAATCAAAGAAAATACATGTGTTTTTTTAAGGTGAATTTCAGATAATAGTTATAAAAAGGGCTCAAGTACATTTTATTGGTTAACGTGACGTTGAGAAATTTAAATGATGTAAATGAATGGTAGATATGGGTATATACAATTATACATGTGAAAATCTATATATTTACAAAGAATAATCATAAAGCTTTACTTGAAGAATTTGATATGACTTAAATTTAGAAGGAGAAATAATAACAAAATTGTCTTGTGTTGACAGGGGATATTCTTCTAGATAGACAACATATTAGAGTTAGGACTAGTACATCATGTGTGATAGGTAGGTGCTTTCCACTTATTCTTAGTCATTCATTATATTGGTATTATTTTTAGAATTTTTAATTTGTCATTGATCTGTCTTGACATAACAAGAATCAAATCGGTGGAATAGGAATAAGGAAATGTAATTTGATTAGTCGTTCCAAGGATGAGGGCTAATGATGTCAATGATTATTTGATATTGAAATTTATTCATCAGTCCATCCCAAATAATAGGGAAGACTAATGATGTCACTATGAAGGTATTGACATTGGCATTAATGATGAGTCATTCACAAATAATAGAAAAGATTAATGATGTCACTATAAAAGTATTGGTATCAGCATTAGTGATTAGTCATTCCCAAATAATAGAAAAGACTAATGATGTCACTACATAGGTATTGGCATTGATATTAGTGATTAGTCATTTCCAGATAATAGAGAAGACTAGTGATGTCAATACAGGGATATTGGCATTGACATTTATTAATTAGTTGTTCTAGGAAGAGCGAGAAAGGCTAATAATGTCAACACAAGCATGTTGACATCGACATTAGTGATTGGTCATTCCTAGATAATAGGAAAGACTAGTGATGTCAATACAGGGATATTGGCATCAACATTTATTGATTAGTCATTACAGGAAGAGTGAGTAAGGCTAATGATGCCAACACGAGCATGTTGCCATCGATACTTATTGATTAGCCAACTAGTAGATTGGTGGCTAATGACACTAGGTGATTTGGTATTGGAATAGTTTTTATTAACCATATCGAGGGATGATGATTAATGATATCAATTTGACAATTGATATCGGCATTGAGTTGTTGATATAAAACTTATTAAGTATGGAAGTGAATATATGTTTTAATTCCTTCTTATTGGAATTCTTTTATTTATTTGGATTTGTATATTATTTATTGTTTTATTTTCAGATTCCTCACATTAGCTTCAGGATTAAAACACTTTATATTTTGTTCATGTAACATAATAAATAATATTAGGTTAGTTTTGGACTTAAAAGACATGTATAGGTATTATTTATTATATGAAAGTGGCAATTGATGACCAAACAAAATAAATTCATAAAGCCTAATACAAAAAAGGTTAAAATATATAGAGGGTCTCATGTTTTTTTTTTTTTTTTTGCAAAAGTGCAACTCTATTCTACTACCCCAAATCTTTCAACAATGCATTTAAGGTTTTAAAGCCTTCAAGACCAACAATGCTTTTCAGGTTCAAGATTAGTTACCTTGCAACAAAGAAATGAAGTGTTACTTGTGAATGTGAGAAAGAAATATGAAAGTTGTTCCCTTTTGTAGCATGTGTGTGGCGTCGCGGCGATCATCTACCCTTAAGAAAATGGTGTCTACCTGGCAAATATAGAGAGACAAGGAATTCTTGTTTCTTATCAGTAAAATAGACTAGGAGTCGCCACCTAGTATTCTGGTCACTAGGAACCCTAATTGGTCTCAAAGATGAGGTACGGAAACTGGTTGCATAAAAAGAAAGTATTAGCATCCCAACTATGCCCTACATAAAGTAAGCTGCATTGCTTTATTATCTGATAAAATCTAAGGTTTTGGTTGCATTTTCTAATTGTTAACTCGTCTAAAGGTTCAAGAAAAGTCCTCCTCAATAAGGAGGTTCTTATCTTAATAGGGTTAAAACTTAACGTTCTAGCATTTGAAAAAAAAAATTAATATTCGGCATACGTATTATGTGTAATGTCACACCCCATTTACTAAAAGACAAACAAAATAACATTTTTTTTGTTTTTGAAATTTTGGCCGATGTTCTTTTTTACTTTAATAAACTGGTTATTAAAGCCAAAGTACATGTTGAAACATTGTTTTTTTAGTATATGAAAAACACAATATGATTTTTTTTAGCTTTAAGAAACTTGGTCGTATGCACAAAAATATTTTAAAAAAATTATTTTTTTTTGTATTTTGGAAGTTTTGATGAAAATCAGGTATTTTAATACCAGAATTTTATTTTTATGATGTAAAATACAAACCGATATTCATAAAAATGACATAGAAAAATACGCAGGAAAATCCCAAATTTTCCAAAATGATTTTTGAATTTTTAGTTATTGGGCCGGGCCTGACCCAAAACAAAATTGGGCCAAAACCGGCCCAAAGATAGCTGGTTACTGTGATGTGCGCACAATAACCGATGAATTATAATTAGGTAGTTACTTTATATTTCATTTGCTGCAAAACGTAAATTGTTCATGTTCTTCATGCAAAAATGGAAATGAACGTGGAAAGGAGACAAGAGAGGGGGAGAGGATTACTTGGAGTGGAGAAGCTTGTGCGCTGTCGTTGGAGGTGGCTGGCGGTGGTAGAGGCGGTGACTAAGAAGCCTGGTGGTAGCCATTGTTGTAACCTATTTTTAGGTCCCCACACAAAAATAAAAATATATATAAAAAAATATATAAAAAGATAATAATTATAATCATAATAATAATAAATAAATAATAAATATATAGCCGGAAGAAATTAGAAAAATAATAGGAGGCGGGAGTGCTTAGAAAATGGTTAGAAAAATTGATTAAGGAGGATAAAAATAAAAGGATTAAAATTTTGACAGTATATTTTTAAAGGATGAGATCCCTGTTGGAAAAAAAAAATTAATTTGAGGAGAAAAGTCCAAAATTGGATGTTTATGGACTTAATTGGATTTTATTGAATGTTTAATTAAATTCATAGAGGGTTTGATTGCAAGAAAAATGGATTTTTAAGTCAATTTGGGCTTTAATTAGAAGAAATTAAAGTTCTAAGGTCAAATTATAATTTTTGAGAGTTGATTTGGTCAAATTACGGGCTTAATTGCAAAAATATTGAAGTTTGATAGCTAATTAGGGACTTAATTGAGGAAATCCAAAACCAAAGATCAAATTAGAAAAGGCGCATAAATAGAGGGGCTGTAATTAACCAAATCAGGGCCAAATTGAAGAAATTGAAAGTTTATTGGTCAATTGAGGGTCAAATTGCATAAATCAGAGACCAAGGATCAAAGTGAAAAAGGCGGCCAACTATAGGGGCGGTGATTGAAGTTGGCAGGGATGCAATTAAATTAATTCTTAAAATCAAAATTACATTTGAGGACTTAATAGAACAAATGATAAATTGAGGGCTGATTTGAAAATTAACGTGATTTGGCGCCTGTTTTTTATTTAAATGAAATGACGCGTTTTGTATAAAATGACATTGTTTCATGTTAAAAAAAAAAAAAAAGGGAGAGCAGAACAGTATTGTTTTGAGGGACACTATTCTTCTTTCTCCTTACCCTGGACGTGCAGCAGAGGAAGGTAGGCAGTTTTCTTCTTCTTTCTTCATTAAGTCCTGCGAGTCGCGTGCCCTGCAAAAGACCTGAAACCCCACGCACCTTGATGATGAGAAATCAGGGGCGCCGCGCCTTGCCAGCCGCGCCCACCAACCAACTCGGCGCTGCCCTACTCCCCATATACAGCAATGAAGAGCCCCCGCTCCCTTGGCCCTATAAATAGAGACTCAACGCTAGCACGTGGAGGGGGGAGAAAAAAAGAGGAGGAGGACGAACTGAAAAAGGAAAGAAAACGAACCAAAATAGGAGAAACAAAACGAAGAGAGCGAACGAGAGAGAGAGAGAGAACAAACCAAAGAGAGAGAGAACAAACCAGAGGGAGAGAACGAACCGACGAAAGTGAAAAACGAATCGAAAGAGGAAGAAAGGAAATGGAGGAGAAGGGAAGAGCAGTAACCCCTCTCTCCGTCGTTTGAAGCCGTAACACCGCTTCTTGGAGCCGTCGTCCATGAGCCACGACACTGCCACCGGCCTCCATCGCAGCACCACCATCGAAGCAGCTAGACCAGCAACACACTGCCTCCTCTGCGCCAGGTATTCCCCCTCATTGTTTTTGTGTTTTGTTGGTTTTTTTTCTCATGCAAGCAAAGCAGATAGCGTTCTGCATGCAGGAGGAAGGGAGAGGGAAAATAATCCCCCCCGTCAGTTATGTTGCTAGGCCAAGCTGATTCTGGCCCAACATTGTTGGTTTTTTTTCCTTCTCTAGGCTAGGCTGGTTCTGGGCCAGCCATGTGTTTGTGGGCCAGACTGATTTTGGCCTAACCCTGTTGTCTGGCCCGGGTCTAAAATAGAAGATTTTGTTGGGCCGAGATCGGCCCAATCCTTTTAAGGTTGAGTCCGGCCTAGTTAGTTGGGTCAGTCCAGCCTAACCCACTTCATATTATCTATTATATATTATAATGTTTTTATATTATATATATAAAATAAAATAAAATAATTCTGAAAAATCCTTAAAAAAATTATTGATTTTCCGTCTTATTTTTATCAAAATTGTTTAATATTGGTTTGTATTTTTATACCGTAAAGATACAAATCTAGAGTTAAAATACCCGGTTTTTGTCAAGATATCAAAAAATATATATAAAAAAATATTTTGTTTTCATGCATACGGCCTAGTCTCTCCAAGTATATATATATATATATATATATATATATATATATATATATATATATATATATATATAATCATTACATCATATTTTCATACAACAAAGGAAATTTCAAAAAAAAAATGCATGTATTAGCATGCATTTTGGTTGTAACGAACAAGTTTGTTAAAGCCATGAGAACTAGGTCAATATTTCAAAAATTCTAAAAAAATCTTTTTATCTTCTTTTAGTATCTGGGATTACGAATTTATACATAAAACATATTCCTGATATTAAAAATATAGTTTTCATATAGACGTTAAAAGAGTTAGGTTTTTACCCAATAAGAAAGGGATCTCCTTATTGGGGAGGATTTTTCTTGAACCATGGACAGACTACCAACTAGAAATACAATAACACCTTAACTTTTTATCAGACAAACAAATAATGCAGCTTATCTTATGTAAGGCATATTTGGGGTGTTAATATCTTCCATTTACGCAATCAGTCCCCGTACCTGATCTCTGAGACCAGTTAGGGTTCCTAGTGACCAAAATACTAGGTGGCGACTCCCATTTTATTTTTCCACTGATAAACGACAAGAATTTCTTGTCTTCCCATATTTGCCATATAGATAGAATACTACATTTTAGATTTGAAATGGAATTATTTTCACTGCGACACCACACATGTGCGAAAGCCATTGCAACGCTTTCTTTTTTTCTTTTCTTTTTTTTTCTATTTTTGTGTCTTCCTCTCTCCCTGTTTTTTTTTTTCCTCTTCTCTCTTTGCTCTCTATTCTCTGGTCTCTTCGTCTTTTCACTTGTTTTGCTCTCTCTTCCCCTGTTTTTATAGGGGGGAAAGGGGAGAAAGAGGACAGGGCGGCCATTGTGCCGCCACCCCTCCAACACGTGGAAAGTTTTGGGCAAGTGGGGTCCTTGGTCAGCATCTTTTTGATGCTTTTTATAGGAAAAGAAGTCAGTGAAAACAAGGGAACAAAACTTTCTTCTTCCCTTGTTTTCTGCGCGTCCAAGGGAAGAAGAAAGGCTACAATGCCGTTCAAAACAACATTATTTTGGGCTTTCTCTCTCTTCTTTTTTTTTAATGAACAATGTATGAAACGACACCGTTTTGGACAAAATGTGTCGTTTTATTTAAAAGGAAAAGGTGGCATTTTAGAGTTCACATCAGTCCTCAATTTGTGATTTGTTCAATCGAGTCCTAAATTGCAATTATGATTTAAAAATCAAGGCAATTGCATCCTTGCCAAAAATCAAACAGTGGCCCTGAAGTTGGCCACCTTTTTCACTTTGATTCTTGGTTTCGGATTTCTTCAATTAAGTCCCTAATTGGCCATCAAACTTCAATATTTATGCAATTCAGCCCCTGATTTAACCAAATTAACTCTAAAAAATTATAATTTGACCTCGGAACTTTAATTTCTTCCAATTAAAGCCTAAATTGACTTCAAAATCAACTTTTCTTGCAATCAAACCCTCCATAAATTCAAATAAACCTTCAATAAAATTTAACTAAGTCTATAAATATCTGATCTCAGACTTTTCTTCCTCAAATTAAATTTTGTTTGTCAACAGAGCTCTAATCATTCAATGATTTATTGTCAAATTTCAATCCTTGTATTTTTAGACTTCCTCAACCAACTTTTAGTTATTTTCTAGGCGCTTTGACATCCATTTTTTATTGTTATTATTTTTTGGGTTTTTTCGAACATATATTTTTAATTTATTGTTTTGTCTCCTTTTTTTGTGAGGACCCAAAAATGGGTTACAATACCTTTGAAGTGGTTGATTATTATACCATGGAAAATAATGGTGTAATGATTCCTTGTAAAAGTTTGGGAGGAAGAAAAAGAAGAAAGCTAACATGTGAACAAAAACAGCATGGAGTGGTAGTGGCATCAAATAAATTATCACAAATACAACATATATCATTTTTCTATTATAATAAAAGTTAAATGGTGTGGGGAAATCATTATAGATTAAGAGATATTTTACTGTGCATTGTAATAGTACTTTTGCTTTTATTTTCTTCTCTTATCTTTTAGCGAGACATTTCTTCGTTTGTTTGAGTTGTTGTTTTCTCTCTCTCCTTACAATTAAAATGCACAATTATCCTCTTATTTTGTTGTTCATCAAATCAAGCATGTTTGTCATACCCAAGTACTTTGGATTGACATAGTCGCTAGATCCAAGAGCCTATAAAAGTAAATTAAAAATAATAATTAAGATTTTTGTTTAAGATGCTTCAATGATAGTTTAAATGTTTTTTTATAAGAAAATTAAAATAATTAATTAATTAGAATTTTTATTTAGGATACTTCAAGGATAGTTTAAATATTTTTTATAAAAAAAATATAAAAACATTAATTAGGATTTCTATTTAGGATACTTCAAGCATAGTTTAATTTGTTTTATAAAAATAAAAAAAATTATAAAAACAGTTAATTAGAATTTCTGTTTAGATACTTCAAGGATAGTTTTAATGTTGTTTTATATATATATACACACACACACACACACACACACAAAAATTAATTAGGATTTCAATTTAAGATATTTCTAGGATAGTTAAATTTTTTTTTATAAAAAATAAAAAAGATTATAAAAAAATTAATTAGGATTTCTATTATGATACTTCAAGGATAATTTGTTTTTTTATATATAAAAAAACATTATAAAAAAATTAATTAAGATTTTTGTTTAGGATAGTTTAATGATAGTTTAATTTTTTTTACATAAAAACAATTATAAAATAAATTAATTAGAATTTATGTTTATGATATTTTAAAGATAATTTAAATATATTTTTTTCAAGGTTCTTGGGTCTAGCATGGTTGTCAGATCCAGAGCTTAAAATATTCTTTATACTCCTTAAAATATTTTCTATACTCCTAATATTTTTTTGACATTATTTGACAAAAAAAATTAATATTGACTTGCTGCGGAGTGCGAGCCAATATACTATTAATTTATAGAATGCTTCATCTATTTACATTGTATGCAAACTTAGTTTTTATGTGGGAGTGCGGTAGCTTTTATTTTTTTTATGATTTTTAAAAGTATGTTTGCCTTGAAAAAACAGTAAATTGATATATTTTGTTTCCTAGTGTTTTTTAATGATTTAGATGGGTTGATATACAAAATAATAAAAAATTAAAAAAAATCATTTTGTTTTGATTTACAAAAAAAGTACTTATAATAATAATAATAATTATTATGAAACATAATACCAAACATGTATTTTTAATACATTCCATGGGGGGGGGGGGGGGCTAATAGCAAAGATAAGTGACCAACCTTAAGCTCTAAGGAAACAGTGAACCAGCAAAAAAAAAAAACAGGAAGAAGAAAGAAAGCAGAAACACCAAGCTAGTCTACTGTAAATCACCAAAAAAGGCATATAAAGCAACCCCAAGCTCGTACGCAAAGGGAAAGGAGAGAAGGAAGGAAAGGCCAATATTGAGCACAAGGACTAAAAGCCAATAAAAGGCTCCCGGAGAAGACTAAAATCTTCAGCCCAATTGCTGACCGAACACAAAAAACAAAACATAAGATCGATCAAAGAAAAGGGCCTATAAACGTTATTTATTAAGGATAGAATAAATTAAGAATTAAGAAAGGATAGAATATTATTTTTATTTTCCTTTCAGTTCCCATTGTTTAGCTTCTTTATATTATTCTTTTTAATTATTTAATTGTATCATGCAATATCAATGAAACTCTAACTTTTTCCTTTCTTAATTCTTATTTTTTTTTATTTTAGAATGATCGCACAATTTTGAGAAGGTATTCATTCAGTTTTTGCAATTTGGTATTTTATTTTTCTCTCTCGTGCATTCTAATTTTTTTTTCTTTGTTGATTATGATTATTAAAAGAGACGATTCCCTTCAGTCTATAAATGTGAGGTGGAATGAAAATAATTATTCAACAAATGTAGTTTCTGCAAGCAAAAAGATCATTAAAAGGCTCGATATCCTAAATTGAGACAACAAAAAAGTCATTAAAATATTTCAAGGATGGTTTAATTTGTTTTATAAAAAATAAAAAATTATAAAAACAATTAATTAGAATTTCTATTTAGATACTCAAGAATAGTTTAAATTATATATATATATATATATATATATATATATAAAATTAGGATTTCTATTTATGATACTTCAAAAATAGTTTAAATTTTTTTAAAAAAATAAAAAAACATTATAAAAAATTAATTAAGATTTTTGTTTAGGATAGTTTAATTTTTTTATATAAAAAAATTGTAAAAGAAATTAATTAGGGTTTATATTTAAGATATTTTAAGAATAGTTTAAATATATTTTTTTCAAGGCTCTTGGGTCTGGCATGATTGCCAGATCCAAGAGGCTTAAAACATTTTCTATATTTCTAATATTTTTTTAATATTATTTTAAAAAAAAATATTGATTCGCTGCAGAGTGTGGGTCAATATACTTGTAATTTATAGAATGCTTCATCCATTTACACTATATGCAAACTTAGCTTTTATTTGGGAGTACAGTAGCTTTTATTTTTTTATGATTTTTGAAATTATTTTGTTTTTTTTAAATACTTTTAAAAATAATTATACAACATAATATAATAACAAACAGGTATTTTTAATACCAGTATTTAGTAAATGGTGGATTAGAGACCGGTTCCGTGGGGGGGGGGGTAAGCTGCAAGGAAACAGTGAACCAGGAAAAAAAAAAAAAGATCGATCAAAGAAAAGGCTGATACACATTACCTTGAACATGAAGCGGAAAAGCAGCAATAAAACAATTAGAACCAACAACTCGGTCAACCTTAGAAGCAACTACAATGGAAAACAAATATACTTTAAATCAAATACCAAGAACGAACCCTTTAAGTTATTGTCTTGGTTGTTGACGCTGATACTATAAATTAAGAATTATTTTATTGTTTATTAAAATTAGAATAATATTTTTTATTTTTCTTTCAGTTCCTTTTATTTAGCCTATATTTAAGTCTTTTTGTGTTAAGGTTAAACTTATTCCTTTTAATTATTTGATTGTATCATGTAGTATCAATAAAATACTTACTTTCTCCTTTCTTAATTTTTTTTTTTAGAGTGATTGTACAATTTTGAGAGGGTATTCGTTCAGTTTTTGCAATCTATTATTTTGTTTTCCTTTCTTTTATATTCTAGTTATCTTTGTTTGTTGATTATGATTACTAAAAGAAACGATTCACTTCAGTCTGTAAATATGAGGTTGAATGAAAATAATTATTCAACGAGTGTAGTTTTTGTAAGCAAAAAAGTCATTAAAAAGCTCGATGTCCTAAGTTGAGACAACAGAATCAATCTTTGCAACAATCTCAAGCTTGAAAGTCTGGCAACCAGTCACAATTTAATGATCGTAAACAACCTCAACGTTACAAATCACCACATTCTCGTTTAGGTCATGTTTTGTCTTCTCATTTTAGATTTTTAGCATCCACGTAAGCTTTAGAAAATTTGTGAACTTATGATATTTCTGATTGTAGTATATTACATTAGCAAAATTTCCTTCTTTACCTTTTAATCGAATTATTCATGTCTCTTCTGTTCCATTTGATTTGACTCATTTTGATATATGGGGACCTTCTCTTATTGCCATTAGGAGGGTCTTGATATTAGGGGTGTTCACGGTTCGGTTCGGTTCGGTTTAGACTAAAAAAACCAACTGAACTGAATTACAGTAATTTTGTAAAATATTAACCGAACCGAACCGAAAACCGGTTCAAACTGAATTGGTCCAATTCGGTTAAATCTAGTTTTTTTGGCAAAAAACCAGGAAACGTAATCCCATCATATATGATTTTTTTTTTTTAAATTGGCTTCCATTAAATTGAGCTTTAAAATTTATAGCTTTGAATTCACAACTTTCTTCCAAATTTGAAATTCAAGGTTTTTGTAGAGAGGAGTGATCTGGTAAAGCCATTGCCTACTGTACTACAGATAGTTGCAAGACGTAGTTCTGTGGAATAGCTGAATTCACTCTCCAAAGTAGGGTCCAACCAGGTCTCTGATCCAAAATATCACCAGCAAAAAGAGAATTTGATCTCTTCTTACGTACGCTAACAATTTTGCAAACTTCATCCTTTGAGTCTTCACTCTCATATCTTGATAGCAGTTTGAAACTAGATATTTCACTATCTGGAAAGGAAGATTGGGAATTAATTGAGAGGAAGATTGAGAATTTTTCTGGAAAGGAGGCGGCTTTTGTGAGATGCACAAGGAGGTAGGTTATGTATTGTTATGTTAGGGTTAGCCGATTAGGTTAAGTTAACTATTTATAGTATAATTTTTTTAATTATTTATGGGGTCCGGTTCAGTTTGGTTCGGTTTCTGGTTCAAAACCAAAATTGAACCAGACCTGTTAAAATTTATGGTTTTAAAAATCGGTTTAATAGGTTTTTCATTTTGGTTCGGTTTTTTCGGTTAATGTTTATTCGATTTTATCGGTTAATCAGTTATTTTGAACCCCTACTCGATATTATGTTTTTTTATATAGATGATCATACTCGTTATTATTGGATTTATTTAATGAAACATCATTCAAAATACTTTGAGATATATACAACATTTCACGCTCTTGTCAGAACTCAACATTCTGTTGTTATTAAATGTTTTAGAGGTGATTTTGGTGGAGAATACACCTCTAATAAATTTTATAAGTTGCTTGCCCTAGATAGAACTATTTACCAAACTTTATGTATAGATACTCTTGAGCAAAATGACGTTGCTGAAATAAAACATAAGCACATTGTTAAAACTACTCGTTCTCTCTTATTGTTTGCTTCTGTTCCTAGTATGTTTTGGGATGAAACGGTTCTTACTACTGTATGTTTAATTAATACAATTTTATCTTCTCATATTTCAGGTTTTTCTCCTTATGAAAAGTTATATGGGTATGCCCCTAATTATTTTTTCTTTAGAGTTTTTTGTTGTACTTGTTTCATTCTTCGTCCTCATGTAGAACACAACAAGTTGTCATCTTGATATGCTATTTATGTCTTTCGTGGTTATAGTGGTGGTAAAAAGGGGTATTGTTGTTTTGATCCAATAACTTATAAACTTTATATGTCTTGTCATGTTGTCTTTCTCGAGCATATACCTTTCTTTTCTATTTCATCTACTACTCATAGCTTGATTAGATCTAATCTTATTCATATATATCTATTTTCTGAGGATTCTTATAATTTATCATCTCAAGTTCCTAGTACTTCAAATCCCCCCCTTCATGTTCTTACCTTGTTACCTTTACATCTTACTCGACCAATTCGTACTAATCATTATGTAGGTACTTACACTTTACTCTCCGATACACTTGAAACTCTTTTTTCTTCTATGGTTCTTTAAGCTTTGTTTGATATTGTGGATCCACCTCTACGTCAATCCATATGTATTCGTAAGTCCATAAAGTTACTAGATTTTTCCTATTGTTATTATTTTTCATCTTTTACTTTATTTTTAGCTTTTATTCATTATCTCTCTAAGCCCTTTTTCCTATAAAAAGGTAATTCTTGATCCTTTTTTGTTGCAAGCTATAGATGAGGAACTTTCAGCTTTGTAGAAGATAAATACTTAGGATTTGATTCCTCTAACTCCTAGTAAGAGTATTGTTGGTTGTCGTTGAGTGTATAAAATCAAGACTAATTCCGATGTATCTATTGAGCGATACAAAGCTAGGTTGGTTGCAAAAGGATATTCTCAATAGTATTGTATGAGTTATAAGGATACATTTGCTCTTGTTGCAAAAATAGCTATTATTCGTACTCTTATTGTAGTAGCTTCAATTCATCAGTGACATATCTTTCAACTTGATGTTAAAAATACCTTCTTGAATAGAGATCTTAAAAAAAAAAGTTTATATAGCACCCCCTCCTAGTGTTTCATATAACTTTGAGTATGTTTGGAAGCTCAAGAAAATGTTATATGGTCTCAAATAAGCACTTTGTGCTTAGTTTGAGAAATTTTCTATTGTGATCTCTCCTATTGGATTTGTTTCTAGTAATTATAATTTTGCTCTTTTTTGTTAAGTGCACTAATGCAGGTTGTATCATTCTATCTTTAAATGTTGATGGCATGATTATTACTTGTGATAATAGTGATGATATTTCAATTTTGAAGACAGAGTTAGCTAGACAGTTTGAAATGAAGGACATGAGTTCTTTACGATATTTTTGAAGTATTGAGGTAGTCTACTCACTCAGAGGTTATCTTCTTTCTTTGTTGAAATATGTTGTATATATTCTTGAGCGGGTTAGACTTATTGATAATAAGATTGCAGATACTCTCATTGAGGTTAACGCAAATTATTTTTCTTTTGATGGTTTACTTTTGTCAGATCCTATTTTATATCGTACTATTATTGAGAGCTTGATATATCTCACTCTTACTCATCCAGATATTGCATATGTTGTTTATATTGTTAGTCAATTTGTTGCTTCTCCTACTATTGTTTATTAGGTAGCTGTTCTTTGTATTTTGCGATATATTTAGGGTATAGTCTTTTAGAGTCCTTTACTTCCATCCATATTTTTCTTGGAGCTGTGTATATACTCCGATACTGATCATGACAGTGATCTTACAGATCACAAGTCTATCACTGGTTTTTGTTTTTTTTGGGTGATTATCTTATTTCTTAAAATAGTAAGGAATAATCTAATATTTCTCAATCTTCAACAAAACAGAATATTGTGCTATGACATCAACTACCAAAAATATTCTTTGGTTACACTTGTTACTTGTAGACACGAGAGTTTCTCTTTTTCATTCCACTTCTATATATTGTGACAATCATAGTTCTTTTTAAATTGCTCATAACTTGTATTTTTTTTTTAAGAAAAAACAAAGCACGGTGAGATCGATTGCTATTTTACTTGCCATTATCTCAAGCATAACACCATTACTTTGCTTTTTATTCCTTCTTCTTTGCAGGTTTTTTTACCAAGTCACATTCTATTTCCCGCTTTTGTTTTTTAGTTAGCAAACTTTCGATAGTTGTAACTGCTGCCTCGTGAGTTTGAAAGGAGATGTTAAAAAATATATGATTATTTTATTTTATTGTTTTATTAAAGGTAAAATAGCCTTTTTATTTTATAATTTTCTTTGTTTAGCATATCTATAATCTCTCTATATTTTGGTTAAACTAATTTTTTTAATTATTTATTTTTATATTAAAACTCTAATTACACTCCTCCACCACCCCCCCCCCCCCCCCCCCCCCCCCCCCCCTCTTCTTTTTTCCCCTTGCGAAAGAACATGCATTTTAAGCTAGCGGATAACGTTCACACAGAACACAGAGAGGAGACCACTTTTCTAGAAAGAAATATACATTGAAATTCAATGATACCCTTATCCATTAAGAAAAAAAAAAAACCCTAAACAACGTCTCCCATGAAGAAATTAAACCACAAAAAAATGAAATCATTATTTTATTATGTATTGAAAAGGAAACTTGTATATAACCATGGAATAAATTCCTACATGGCTTAGCTACCAGAGTATCCACAGCTCTTCATCTTTCATGATTTTTGTCGTATGACGATGCTTCAACTTTTTTCCATGCTCTACCATAAACTCAAGCAACACAGTCGATTTGAATCGGATTGTCATTTTGTGTCCCCAAATCCACCACAATCCCAAGCTATTTAAATCATATGATGTTGGGATATATATGAAGCAGATTAGAAATGCTGAATTCAACGCATCAATCAAATCAAGGTTGATCGACCGCCTTTTCTTCATCGGAGGAGAGCTAGGTGAGCTTCTTCTTCAGCACGTGAAAACCCTTCTCTCCCGTTTTCATCACCTGTGAAAATAACGAGGCAGAGCATGAATTAGCCCGGGCCAAAGAGCCCTTCCTTTATACAATTACCCTTCGTTTGTATAACACGCGCTCTTCAAGTAAAACAATCTTAAAAAAAGGCGGGGGAGCTTTTACACTCTCTTTCCATTCAAACCAAAGCTTTCTTTTTGATGAAAAAGATTCACACTAATCTCTCTCCCCTAACGAGTTAGGAATTTTTTTTTTTGCTTGAAATTATAATCAGGTGCATTGCTATTTCCTTCTCGATTCTTTCTCTTTCTTTAATCATCTTGTTTGGTTTCGTTTTGATTATTGTTTGAGAAATCCTTGAATTTAGGGTTCTGTGGTTTTGATACTAAATCAGCTCTTGCATGTGCATGTGACGAGTTTTGATTTTGAATTAAGAGAAAAACCTAATTAGAAATGTAATTATTGAGTTTCAATTAAAATCCAAAACGGTTGTTGTTTCAATGCTAAGATCCTGAAGAATGCTTTTTTTTTTTTTTTTAATGAAGAGTTGGCTCTCTTGCTGGTTTTGATTCCTTTTTAACTTGCAAGTGCAGGTATTTGACTGTCGATGCCGACTAATCCGAGAGTTGTGAAAGCCTTTAGGGCTATGAAGGCGCTTGGAATAAGCGAAAAGCAAGTTAAACCTGTGTTGAAAAAGATGCTAAAACTGTATGAGAAAAATTGGGAGCTTATTGAAGAGGAAAATTATAGAGCTCTTGCGGATGCCATTTTTGATGAGGAGGAGTCTAAGGTGCGCTTCTTTTATTTATTGCCTTTTCTTTTTAACTCTTTTGAAGGCTTTCTAAACGTGTTTGCTTGATATCTGTCTCAGGTTCCTGACGAGAATGATGATGCTACTGTAAGTGATTCATTTCTTTTGATGGTAATGTTGTGTATGCTTTCCTGTCTGCCTATATCTTCTGACATGCCTCTTGGCTATTTTGACTTGCAGGAGGGAACTTTTGAGGAAAAAACTCGGATTTCTAATGAACCTGAGCGGCCGTTCAAACGGTTGCGTAGAGGCCAAGATGGGCAAGGTTCCTCCCAGCCTAACAACAGCGACCTAGTGTTGGCTGGAAGTCCTTCAAGAAAGCCTAAAGTGGAGGGGAAAGTACTGCCTGGTGCAAAATCCCAGAAGCAGTCTCTGGAAACGAGAAATTCACAACCCAGGCCTATTTCACTTCAGAATCCTGCTGGAAACATAAGCTCACAAACTGTTTCTCCTGGTTGTTTGGCGGTGCAGGAACACTCTAGTCAGTCTGATTTATCTGATATGGATGGAACATTGTTGTCTGATTCACTTTTGTCATGGAAGCAGCGATCATACAAGGGAAAAGAACCTTTATTACCTGAGCCTGCTCCACAAGAGAAAAGACCTAATTTAAAAGGATCATCGCAAGCAGTGCACTTCAAAGACCCCGTAGGTCAGCCAAGCGCTTTTCTCTCACCCAAACAAAAAGTGCCTCATTCTCGTGCTCTGATCAAGCCTAAAGACGAGCCATTTACTGGTGACATGCCTTTTGAAGACGCTAGGCAACCTATTGCAATTATCCGACCAGGTAAATTATTCCACTCATGGGGACCGGGGAATTGAAGAGTACTGTTTGTAACCATGAATGATATATCTGGTTTTTTCCCCAAGTATTTAATTTGAATGTCAAAACTGCAATTTGTGTCTTTCTTATTGGTTGATTTTGTTTTTTCTTGTGTAAAGGATTTGAATGTCGACATGGCAATTAGTGCTATTCTTTTTGGACTGATTTTGGTTTCTTCAACCTTCACAGATTCTGCAAGCAAAGAACAATCTCTTATTCAAAGAGTTTCTTCACGCAAACAGCATCATCAAGAACCTCCAGCATCCCAATTTTTAGCTGGAGAAGATATGGAAGATAACGTTCCAGTTTCATCAAGTCTGGCAAGAGATAGCTGTGAACTTGCAACCATTCCAGAAGACTCCCCGGCTAGCTTAGAGATTGCCACCTCAGCACTGGGAGAGGTGAAGATTTCTCTGAGCTGCAACTCTATGCTTGGAAGACCAGATTTTCATATGCCTAGTCAAGATGAACTTCTGCAATCAATGCAGGATAAATGTCTCCGATCTTACAAAATCCTTGACCCAAACTTTTCTGTCATGCAAATGCTGAAAGATATGTGTGAATGCTTCTTGGATTTGGCAACTGATCCCTCCCATGAACATGAATCGCAGGAAAGGATTTTGAATGTAACACCAGCTCTTGATCTATTGAAGAAATCTGTTGGTGTTGGTGGCATTAAAGAAAATAACCATGTACCAGCCTATGTTGCAAGGGGATCAGTTGATGCTCGTCACTTTGATGAGATGGCTGCTTTTCAAATTCCAAGACCACTGCAACCTCTGAATGTTTTGGAGGTTGTGCAGGTGAGTGAAGAGGCTATTGAAAATGGATGTTCTGGAAGTGGCAAAGTAAATGAATTTAGAGATGCTGAGTTTGGTAGTTTGATTGTGGTTCCACAGAGTCAACTGACTCCTGATGAGTTTAGGTCCCTTCATTATCGTACTGACATCACTAAGGGAGAAGAAATGGTTGAGATTCCATGGTTGAATGACGTAAACAGCGAGTTTCCTCCATTTTTTAACTACATACCCCGGAATCTGATTTTTCAGAATGCTTATGTCAACTTCACTCTCTCTCAAACTAGGGCTGAAAATTGCTGTTTGGCTTGTATTGGTAATTGTTTGTTGTCATCTACACCTTGTGTTTGCTCCAATGACACTGAGCATGGTTTTGCATACACTTTAGAAGGCTTTGTCAAGGAGGATTTCTTAGAAGATTGTATCTCTCTGACTCGGGATCCTCAGCGACAATGCCTTTCTTATTGTAGAGATTGCCCGCTGGAAAGATCAAAAAACGACGAGATATTGGAACCATGCAAGGGTCACGTGAAGAGAAAATATATAGAAGAATGTTGGAGCAAATGTGGCTGCCACAAACAATGTGGAAACAGAGTCGTGCAGCGAGGTATAAGGTGCAAGTTGCAGGTATGGGTATTGGAATTTATTCAATAGAATTCAATTATCAAAATTAGTTAAATATTAGAAGTGGGAAAAAGACTAAGGCAATAAAATTTTATTTATAAAATAATTCCCAATAGAAATCCTCAAATACACAGAAATTGAGAAATGGTAATAATTATTTGGTTAGTTTTAGAATAAAAATGAACAATAAAAGCTAAATATGGAAGGACAATAAAGGTTAGTGTTAAAAAGACAGTTAATATGGAAGTTGGTGAAGGTTAACACAAAACAGTTTAACTATTAGCTAGGTAGTTACATTAGTGTGTTTTTTTGTTTAAGAGAAACAAAGAATACTTCTAAATATGGAAGTGCAATAGAGGTTATAAACTTTAACATAAATAAATAAAGGGTATGGAATTCTTATTTTAAGAAATACAATAAATTTTAGGCAAATCAAATGTTTGGACTGCTTTTGGATTGTCGTTCTTTATATAAGAAATATGATCACAAAAGTTGTTCCTTAAGTATTCTGATGTCCTCTTCTTTCTTCACAATTTTTTCTCATTGCTAATTCTTTTTGTGCATCAGGTTTTCTTTACCCCTGAAGGGAAGGGGTGGGGTCTCAGAACTCTAGAAATGCTACCAAAAGGTACATTTGTATGCGAGTATGTAGGGGAGATACTAACAAACAAAGAGTTCTATGAGAGGAAGATGCAAAGGACAAGTAGCAGCAAGACTGAGAAGCATGCCTATCCAGTTCTACTTGATGCGGATTGGTGCTTGAAAGGAGTTGTCAAGGATGAAGAAGCTCTGTGTTTGGATTCGACATTTTATGGAAATATTGCTAGGTTTATCAATCACAGGTAAGTCTATATATCTGATGCATATTTGATTTGATGAGTTGATCTCCTACGGAAATTGTTTCTGTTTTCTCTTTTTAAACTTTTCATTTGGTTTTCTTTTAATCTGAAAAAGAATAGAGAAAAGGAGGACATGAAATTTCTGCGATACATAAGAAACCTTTCTTGTGGCAGCAATCAGTGAGTTGATGCATTCTGATATAAGTTCTTTTGTTCTTGTTAGATGTCTTGATGCAAATATGATTGAAATCCCCGTGAAGATTGAGACCCCAGATCATCATTATTATCATGTATGGATACTTCATTAGGATTCTTATTATCATGCCTTTATTGAATATCCTAGATTATATTCTCAAATTACAAAGTCACATTGGATCAATTTTTTCAGCTTGCTTTCTTCACAACAAGAGAAGTGAATGCCTTAGAAGAGTTAACATGGGTGAGCAATGTTACTTTAGTTGTCCATTAATTTTTCACGATTCTGCTTAGCTGTTACATAAGCGTTGTTGCTTTGATACTTTCCAATGAGGAGGCGTGGTTGGCATTATACTGTGTTTCTGAAATAAGTCACAGGTGGAAGTAGATTCTATCATGTATGTTAAGTTATATTGTGTTGTGAGTTGTGCCATCGTCGTTTCGTGATAAATGATGTCAGATCTTTTACTGCTTTGTTTCGTGATAAATGATGTCAGATCTCTTACTGCTGTTGAAATTACGAAGATAGTACATCTAAATGTTTGCCTTTTTAAGTGACCAGGAGCTATAAATTTATGTAGATAGGATATATGGATTTGGAAATTACATAAGTACACTAGTTTCTGTTACTAGTCCCTTGCTCTTCAATTTTAAAATTTATATCACATGTGCAATCATTCTGCACTCTTAAGAATTGATGGCTGATGTGGCTGCAGGATTATGGTATTGATTTTGATGATACTGATCAACCTGTGGAGGTATTCCCATGCCGATGTGGCAGTAAGTTCTGTAGGAACATGAAACGTTCAAATAGTAAGTTTATTCTAAATCTTTATGAGGCATGGGGTTGAGCAACTTGGAAATTTGGCCCATTTACTTTTCAATGACATAAAGATTCAATCTGTGTATGATGCCCTGTTGATGCCTACAAAACTTTCCTTCGATGCTGTAGAGTTTGCTAGGTTTAAGATCCTAAACCAATGGTTTTCAGGTCTCAAGGATAGCCTAGTAATACCAAACTTTTTTTTTTGATCGAATGTAAGTATTGAATAGATCAAAAAGGAGCTGGAGACCAGCAAAACAAGAAGCAAAGGATCAAGGATCCTTGACAAAGACAAAAACAAGACCGGGATGCTTGTAACAGAAATCAACGGGAACAGACTCCCTTGAACTGCCCAAACGCATGCCAAGCTTGAAGAGAAGAAAACCAAAGGAACAGGCTCCCTTGGACAACCAAAAAAGCAAAGGGAACACACTCCCTTATACAATCATACAATTGAAAAATGGAAGCACCAATCAAACTTTATTCGCACCGGTGATAGGTCATATAGCTTCGAGCTGGCAATTAATTTTGATTTAGATTGGGAATGCAGGGATTTTTAAAAACCCATCTTTGTTCATAAATCAAATATGGTGCTTTGCATTGGAGATTTCCTAGGGATGTATTCGAATGATATTCAACAGGATGGGATAGCACTTTGATATTAGAATTTTATTTTTCCAATTGAAAAGATGCTTTTATCCTCCATTTCTATTTCTGTATTTTGCTTAATCAAATTTTATGATGTTGCAGCGCTTTATTTGTATTTGATCGCCCTTGGTGCTCCTCTACATTATATTTCAGAGGGGTGTATGCCAGTCCACATATCTTTTTAAAATTGGCTGCCTTGGGCAGAATAACATGGGTCCTTCTAGATTTCTTTTGCATGGCTTGTTTGCGTCCCCCCCCTATCTTTTTTTTTTTGTCATTTCCTTCTAATGATCACCTTTTGCTCTGGTGCAGGATCTAATTCAGCAGCAAGATGATCAGATGTGCAGATTATGAGACTACCTCATTCTTCCACAATCCCATCCATGACCAGAGAAGAAAGATTTTGAAGTCGATTTGCTCAGTTTTTCTTGGTCCTGCTGGCACTCTTGTCAAAGTCATATGGTGTTATTTTGTCAAGCCGGATGGTTAACTGGCAGTGGGTCGTGCACGGCCCTAAAAATGTGTTTATGATGTATTGATTGCATAATCAACCATCCCAGTATTGAATTTTGCGTCTAAATCTGGGATTTTGTGCTGCAGCTTGGCAACAACCGGGTCATGTATGTCTTTGTTTATTGTACAGGATTTTGGCTTTGTGATCTGCCCTAGTTCTGAGTCCTCCATCATATCAGGCACTAGCCATTTTTATCCGCTTTTGATTGCTCCCCATTGAAGTTGTCGTTATGGTTTGGCCACAGGCTGCTATTTGCTGGAGAGAGAGATTCCATACAAGTGCAACGCAGTATGGCTTGTTTTTGCACAAGCTGCTGCTATGCGCTAATCCTATGCTAGGCACCATCCACGACCTAATATGGAGATGCCCCTGAGTGCTTGGAAACCAATGATCAATTCGTTTGAGATGGCAACATGATGGCATTGAAAGTACAAAGAGGAGATCACCGTGTGATTTCCTAGCAGATTATTAGCAAGCAGTTGAAAACCTTAAAAAGGTCATCCTCTGAAATGTATCCTAGCATTCTTTGACCATGCAAGGAAGCCCTTTGAACTATTTAGCCAAGAACATGCCGGGATTCTATGGAGCGATTGTTGCCGTCCTGTTTCCAGCTCGAAATCAATGGCAAGGATGTGAAGAATGCCCTTCTTTTAAGCTCTGTCTGGTTGCGAAGAACAACAGGTAACATTTCGTCACGTTAGATAATGCAAAAACAGAATTCAATTCTCTGCTGGACACCTTGCATCTAGTATGGCTGGACTCATGCAACCTCTAGGGTATGTTTTAGGGATTAAACATGCAGTTATCTTCTCAACACAGGGCGTTGAGGGCATTAAAATTCTGAAAGCAGCATGTTGTGCGAGCAGATTTTATCGTCCGTCTTTGAACATCCGAATGAGGCATCCATGCGATTCAGGAGCATTCACCGCATGTCAGCCATACACAGGGTTGAAATTAATCTTGCATCATAATCTTGGACAGTCACGTTCGTCATTAAATAAAGCATCATCCACTTGCATATGAAGATAAGGAAACAACAGTGTGTGACATTGTCTGCACGGCAATTCTGATGCTACATTTTGGCGAACCATCCCATGCTCTCCATGACAAAAATCTTGTATCTAGTATCAAGAAGAAACCACAACTGATCACATCATCATACATCAATCTCCTTAAGAGGACGTTTTGCAGTCCTCCAATTTCCTTCTGATATCTTCAATAATCCTGTTTGGTAGTTCTCCTTTCCTCCTTTTGCTATTTTATCTCCGATCCTCTCATATACTCAGTGATCCTGTTTGGTAGTCTTGTTCGCTAATGACAGACTCCCTGTTGTGAGGGGTGGAGAGGAGGACTTCATGCTCACATCCAGAAGGCATAACAGGACAAATGCTGCCTGGATTCAGTGGGAAGAGTACTTTGTAGTAACCATCCATAATGGCTGAAAAATTGCATGTTTCAGCAACCTTTGGCATCTGTACATGGCACAAACATCAAGCCATTGCAACCATGAAGTACATGAACCTAAATAAAATAACAAATTGCACAACATTTATCTTTTGACGAGCTTGAAAAACAGAGGATGGATATGCCTACCTGGTAAATGTCACGCATGTAGCCATGAAGATTAGGGTACTCAATCAGCTTCTTCTTTGTGCACTTAAACAGAACATTATACACAATATCAAACCGAATTAGAGTGGTAAACAAGCAAACATCCGCAAGAGTCAATGTGTCTCCACACAAGTATCGCGAGGTGGTCAGATGATCTTCCACCACCTCCAGTGTGGTGAATAAACCATTCACTGCACTGTCATACGCATCTTGACTTTGAGCAAACCCACACCTGCAATAACAACAAATCATGCATTAATCCATTTTACCTTTACCCACAAAGAATAAAGAAAAGAAAACGTAAAACCCACGAAGATTAAAACCCTTACCTATAAACCCCATTATTGACATTCGGATAAATTAATTCATTCCACTCCCCAATCCTTCCCTTCAATTCCTTTGGTGATAAATCCAAACCTGGGTTCCGGGCCAACCCGTTAAGACCCGAATTGAAAAACTCGATTATATCATAGCTCTCATTACACCCTACTTCCTTCTTCTCCACATCCCATAACATTGGCACCGTAGCTCTCCCACTGTACCCACCTGACCTCCTTAACCCATACACACCCTTCAGATTCCGGCACCCATTAGCATTATCCCTACCCGGGACAAGAATATTCCTATCCCTGTTTGAGATAGGAATATCTTTGAATTCCCATGATCCATCTTGACCCGGTCCAGCAATTGAGACAGGGACTGCATCTTCCAGGCCCTTCAACGCCCGAACAATCAATGTCCTGTGCGCCCATGGGCAAGGCAAGCCCACGTAGAGGTGAAGTGTTGAGTTTTGGAGCGTAAATGGAGGGTTCAGGCGGAATTTTGAGGCCGGTCTTGTGTACCTGCCGGAGGAATCAGAGGGAGCGAGCTGGGACATCATGAGTTGCCACGTGGAGTTCCATGTTGTACGGACGGTCGATATTAGGAGTCCTGGTGGCAGTGACTGGCCCCACAATAGGTTTGTTATTGTGGAAAGGATGGTTTTGGGGTTCAGTGATTGTTGATCAGGAGGGGTGGTTTGATTCAGGGATTGTCTTGGGATGACGTGGCATGCGAAGCGGTGGGTTTTTTTGGTGGCGGTGGTAGTGGCGGAGAAAATCGGAAATTGGGAGCTGAAGAGTAACACACCGGACATGACTATACAACGTGATAAAATGGTCATTACAGGCCTGTCTGCCGTTTGTTATTATTACAGGCCTTACAGTCATTATCGTTATTGGGTAGGGAGAAAATGGTAACTATACAACAATGTAAGCTTAAACGGTATCGTATTCAGAATAGCTAACAGCTAGGCTGACCCTCGCCAATATTGAGAGTCAGGCTCCTAAATCATTAAGAGAATTTATTAAATTCATTTAAGTGCCATTTATTGAACATTTATTGAATGTGAAGATGTATTCTTAAAAATTAAATTATTTACCTGAAGTAATAATTGAATACATTTTTAACTTTTTTTTAAAAATAATTTAAACTGTTTAAAAATTGATTTGATATAATTTATTTAGCTTGGCACACCAAATACAATCTGGATAACAAGAAAAAAAATATAATTTGATTAAAAAAATTTAAAATTATATTTTTAAAAAATATATATTAAAAAAACAATATATTGGATCAATCAGGTTAACCCAGGTTAACATGTAAAATTTATAACTTGGGTAATGAGATCATAATAAATTTATATAAAGTAGATAAAAAAATATATTGAAATTATCAATCAACTTCATGTTGAAAAACAAAATTGAAAAAAATCAATTTAAAAAATAACCAAAAAACCAAGTCAACTCAAGTTAATCTGTCAAATTATAAAACTCAATTCTTAATCAATCCAATATTGAAGGATGAAATTGAAAAAAAAAATCAATTAAAAAAGAACAAAAAAATATTTGAATCAACCTAGTTTAACCTGTCAAACCCTTGACTCGGATCATAAGATTAGGATAATCTCATAGAAAAAAATCAAAACAAATTATAAAATTTAATTCTCAATCAAGTTAAATGATGGAAGATGAAAATGAAAAAAAAATCAATTACATAAAAGAAAAAAAATTTCAAATCAACTAGGTTAACTTTCAAAAGTCGTTACTCGAATCATAAAATTAAAATAACCTTATAGAAAACAAACTAAACTAAATTATGAAATTTAATTATAAATAAATATAATATTAAAAAATAAAATAAAAAAATAATAATTTATATTGACTTTACGAGGAGGAATTCCTCTCCTTAATTAGTTTATGTTAATAATATCTTAAAAACAAACTTATTTATTTAATTACATCATATAGGAAGATTAATGAGAAAAAAAAGGTATTTTTTTTTTTAAAAGTTAAGCATGCATGCTTGACACTATAATGATTTGTTAATGTAGTGTAAGTTATCCCAGCAATCTATGATTTGAATTAAATTATATTAAAAAATTACACTTTATAATTTATACTTTGGAGTACAAGTAATACTTTACATCTTACATCTCTTCTAGATTAAAAAAATATTATTTATTTTTGTACATGTTTGCCATTACTTTTCATTTAATGTCTAAATAATAAAAATATCATTGAATTTATCATTGGGGTTTTTTTTTAAAACGTTGTCGTTACTCCTACCTTTATTAATTACAGCAATGCCATTACTAATAATTATTTAAGAATAAAAACATCATTTTATTCTCAAAACACCCTAAAAATTACAGAAACATGACAACATCATTTTCTTCTCAAATAACCTCCAAAAGTTCCAAATTCTAGCAAATTTTAAGAAGCATAAGAGCACCATATTGTTCTTTAATCTTCACCTAATTTTCATTTAACAACATTGTTAATCACAACCCAACATGCATTGCCTCAATCTACCTCAAATTTGACAAATAAAACACTCTCATACATCATTAACATGCCATCATCTACATCAAATGCTAGTAGCTTAGAAAGTTGTAATAGTTTGGATGAACTCAAGTTAAAAAATAAAGGTGTAAGAAATGTGTAAACAAAAACAAAAAAAAAAAAACAACGGTTAGAATATCAAAAATAAAAGCTATAAGAACAAGTTATTTTATAGATGTGATGATTGGTCACGCGACAATAATTTTATTGATTGGTGTAAACCTATAAATAAAATTAAAATTATTGTAATAGGTGGAGGAGGTTCTCATGATGTCGAGCGAAACTAGATGAATTGAAGAAAATGAAAGATGAACTATGTAGAGTTTGGATCAAGAATTACAACATGAAAGCTAGCTATGTTTGTGTGAAATTGTTGTTAGTAACTAATTTAGTGTGTGTGGTATAATATTTGTATCTATTTTGTTGTTCATGTCAAAAAATAAAATAAAAACATAAGGCAACTTTGATCTATAACTATATAACATTTATAGTGCAAAACAATTCGAACATTAGTTGTCTTATTGAAAAGCATCAATGACATGACCAAAAGATTGATGTCTTCTCCTAAGTGTAAGAGTGTCGAAGTAATAAATAACCCGGCAAGACCGAGGTTGAACCACAGGGAGGTTAATTGTATAAATTATAGACAACAATAATACAACAACAACAACAACAATAATAATAATAATAATAAAGATGAAGAAGAAGTTGATGAGAACTTTGAGATGAAAGATTAATGTAAGGATTAAACAATGATAAAAACAAATGTCAAGGTTAGAGGATCCACTAATGGTATTTCAAATAAGTATAGTATAAACTCTTATTATTCAACCGGAAACCACACACAAAGGAGGTTCTAATTGGATGGTTTATCATTAATAGCTCATTATAAATTATTAATATGATCATATTAATTATTTTATTTAAGTAACACCAAACTTTTAAATATTATCAAGAATTCATGATGCTAACTTATGTTAACAACAAATTAAGTTCCTTTCATAGCATAGGTGTAGGTAATACCATACGGTTAGGCTATGAGAGTGCCAAACATTTGTTGTATCAAGTGTTATACAACACAAATCTAGATTAACTATTTAACAAGGTATTAAGAATTAGTAAGATAAAAAGATAAGACATGTTAATATTAAACATTAAGGTTCACGTTGAGCTTCTACAATACTTATTCTTACACCATTAGTGTAATCTTTTCACCTTGACAAAATAAACTTAGCTAAACATAATGAAGAAGAGAAACATAAATAAACAAAACAAGAACATAAATAAGATACAAGCTAACTAAGTAAAGGAAAGGAAATGAAAAGCATAAACAAGATATTAATGAAAGCAAAACTTAAGAATTACAAAAAATATAAAGAGAGGGAGCAAGAGCAAGTTCTTGGTCTGAACAGCCAAGCCCCCAAATGCATGGCAAATGCCTCCTTTTATAGGCCAAAATTTGAAACTATTGATTTGATGACTAATTGTTGAGTGGGTGACCAACTCTTGACTTGGTGAAAATCCTTATCTTCTTGTCTGAATACAACGTCATTGCTAACATCAGAATTGGATCTGCCTATACTTATGAAAGTTATAGGAAATTGTCTTAACTTTCCAGGAAAAAAAAATTGAGGTCATTTGGACTTTTAGAACTCGAGTTATGGGCTGAACACTGAACAATATTTGGGCTGTAGGACAAATTCAAATTTCTCCGTTGTTGCTATAATTTGGACTTAAAAACGGCCTTCTTAGATCTTGGCCTCCACATGAAAGTTGTAGGCCTATATCTTACTGAATCTGTGTAAGAAGTTGAGATCATTTGGACATCTAGAACTCGAGATATGACCTAATTACCGAACAGTGTTCCAGTTTGGACTGCACCAACATCTATTTTCTAAGTTTGGCCCTCTTCACACCTGTTCAATACAGTGCTGTTTGTTACCATAAAATGACATTTTTCCCAATTCAATACAAGATTCTTCTCTTCACACCTGTTCAAAACCTTTTCCAAGTTAGTTAAACAATCATCAAATGAATCACCAAAAACAGAAAAATCATCCATAAAAATCTCAATGAAACGTTCAACCATATCACTGAATATGCTAAGCATGCATCTTTGAAATGTGGCTGGTGCATTACATAATCCAAAAGGCATCCTTTGATATGCAAAAGTACCAAATGGACATGTGAAAGTAGTCTTCTCTTGATCTTCCAATGCAATTTCAATTTGGTTATAACCTGAATAACCATCTTGGAAACAATAAAATTCATGACCTGTAACTCTTTTTAGGATTTGATCCATGAAAGGTAAAGGGAAATGATCTTTTCTAGTCATTGAATTAAATTTCCTATAGTCAATGCATATGCGCCAACTAGTAATAGTCCTAGTTGGAATTAACTCATTTTTCTCATTTGTTATCACAGTGACTCCAGACTTCTTGGGTATAACTTGGGTAGGACTTACCCATTTGCTGTCAGAAATGGGATAAATGATTTCATTATCTAGAAGCTTAATGACTTCATTTTTCACTACTTCTTTCATATTAGGATTAAGTCTTCGTTGTATTTCTCTAGATGGTCTAACATTTTCCTCCAAATAAATCCTGTGTGTGCAAATCAAAGGACTAATTCCTTTTATGTCAGCTATGGTCCATCCTAATGCATTTTTGTGCATTTTTAGAGTCTGTAATAACTTACCTTCTTGATGTGCATTAAGTTTGGAAGATATTATTACCGGAAAAGTTTCATTTTCTCCCAAAAATGAGTATTTGAGATTGAGTGGTAACGGCTTCAAATCAGGTTTTGGTGGTTGAACACTTGAAGGTATGAACTCAATTGATTGTGGTGGCAATTCTTTAATTTGTGGTCTCCAATTACATGCCTTTACTTCTTCCTAAAAATAGACCATTTGCAACTCGTCAGGTTCATCAATCTTAGTTTCACTAGAAGTGATTTGAAATTGATCATGAACTAATTTTTCAATAAAGTCCACTTCCTGTAAATCATTATCATCTCCAGGTTGCTTGCAAATGCTGAAAATATTCATCTCCAATGTCATATTTCCAAATGATAACTTCATCAATCCATTCCTACAATTAATCAATGCATTAGAAATTGCAAGAAATGGATGTCCTAAAATAACAGGAATTGAATTACATGCTTCAACAGGTTGTGCATCCAAGACAACAAAATCCATAGGATAAATGAATTTATCAACTTGTACTAAAACATCCTCAACTATTCCTCTAGGTACTTTTACAGATCTATTAGCAAGTAAAAGAGTTACAGAAGTTGGTTTTAGCTTACCTAGATTAAGACTTTGAAAAATCGAATATAGAAGTAAATTCACACTAGCTCCAAGATCAAGTAAAGCTCTTTCAATTTTATGTTCTCCAATAAAGCAAGAAATTGTAGGATAACCATGGTCTTTATATTTCAAAGCATTATTGTTCTGAAGAATATCACTTACTTGTTCGGCTAAAAATGCTTTCTTTTTCACATTCAGTTTTCTCTTCATAGTGTATAGATCTTTCAAAAATTTAGCATAGGAAGGTACCTGTTTAATAGCATCCAATAAAGGTATATTGATCCTTACCTGTTTGAAAGTTTCAAGGATTTCAGAATTGTGATTGACTTTCCTTTGTTTGGTCATGGCATGAGGAAATGGAAGTGCTGGCGGAGAATCAGTCTTTTCTTTACAATGTTTAGATTCAACCCCTTCCTTACCCTCAGAGATTGACTCATCATCTTTCTCACAAGGTTCAAGAGTGGGTTTTTCGATAACCTTACCACTGCAAAGAGTGATGACTGATTTGACTTGATTCATGTGTTGCCTTCCAGAACTACTTGCATTTGCATTGTATTGCCCCTTTGGATTTTGCTGTGGTTGAGATGGAAACTTACCTTTCTCTTGAAAACTAAGAGCAGATGTGAATTTTGCAAGAGCATCTTTAAAATTTTTCATGCTTTAAGCAAGCTGAGTGTTTATTGTCTCTTGCTTTTCAATGAATGTTCTAACACGATTATTCTCATTATTCTAATTATGAAGTGACTGGTTAGTGGTCTCTAAGTGTTCTAACACGGTTATTCTCATTATTCTCATTATGAAGTGACTGGTTATCTTTTTCGGCCATATTTTCTGAAAATGATAAGGATACCCTACAAAGTCTACAACTTAATGTACGTGACCAAATACTCATGCACGTGTAGAAAGAGAATAAAAGGAAGAAGAAAAGAAAAAAAAAGAAACAAAACAAAAGAAACAAAGTTAGATACAAGAAAAGAGAAGAGAAAATAAAATAAATACTATAATTTGTACAAGAATTTACCTCCCCAGCAACGGCACCAAAAACTTGACACGACCAAAAGATTGATGTCTTCTTCCAAGTATAAGAGTGTCGAAGTAATAAATAACCCGGCAAGACTAGGGTCGAACTACATGAAGGTTAATTGTATAAATTATATACAACAATAACACAACAACAACAGTAGTAATAATAATAATAATAATAATAATAATAAAGATGAAGAAGAAGTTGATGAGAACTTTGAGATGAAAGATTAATGTAAGGATTAAACTATGATAAAAATAAATGTCAAGGTTAGAGGATCCACTAATGATATTTCAAACAAGTATAGTATAAGCTTTTATTATTCAACCGGAAACCACACACAAAGGAGGTTTCAATCGGATGATTTATCATTAATAGCTCATTATAAATTATTAATATGATCATATTAATTATCTTATTTAAGGAACACCAAACTTTTAAATATTTTTAGAAATTCATGATGCTAACTTATGTTAACAACAAATCAAGTTCCTTTTATAGTATAGGTGTAGGTAATACCATATGGTTGGGCTATGAGAGTGCCAAGCATTTGTTGTACCAAGTGTTATACAACATAAATCTAGATTAACCATTTAACAAGAAAGGTATTAAAAATTAGTAAGATAAAAAGATAAGACATGTTAATATTAAACATTAAGGTCCATGTTGAGTTTACAATATACTTATTCTTACACCATTAGTGTAACCTTTTCACCTTGACATAATGAACTTAGCTAAACATAAGGAACATGAGAAACATAAATAAACAAAATAAAAACATAAATAAGATATAAGTTAACTAAGTAAAGGAAATGAAATGAAAAGCATAAACAAGATATTAATGAAAGCAAAACTTAAGATTTAGAAAAAATATAAAGAGTGAGAGCAAGAGCAAGTTCTTGATCTGAATAACCAAGATGCCTAAATGCATGGCAAATCCTTTTATAGGCCAAAATTTGGAACTATTGATTTGATGACTAATTGTTGAGTGGGTGACCAACTTTCGACTTGGTGAAAATCCTTATCTTTCTGTCTGAATAAAATATCATTGTTAACATCAGAACTCAAACCATATTCATGAAAGTTATAGGAAATTATCTTAGCTTTCCATGAAAAAAAATTAAGGTCATTTGGACTTCTAGAACTCGAGATATGGGCTGAACAATAAACACTGTCTGGGCTGTAGGACAGATTTGAACTTCTCAATTTTACTATAATTTGGACTTGAAAACGACTTTTTTAAATCTTGGAATCCACATGAAAGTTGTAGGTCTATGACTTACCGAATCTGTCTAAACAATTAAGGTCATTTGGGTATCTAGAACTCAAGATATGACCCAATTACCGAACAGTGTTCCAGTTTGGACTGCACCAATATCTCTTTTCTAAGTTTGGCCCTCTCTTTGTCCTTTCAATTTCAATACTTAAACTCATCAATCAATCATTTTATTTATGTGATAGGTCTGCATTAAAGATGAACATTTACCATAAATTAAAGGTATCTTATATTATTAGTATGTTATTATAAAACATGCTTTAGTTAAGGAGTTATTGATAGTTCAAGTGCAAAATGATGATATAAAACCTTGATAAAAATGCACTTTTAAGTATTAATCACACCCCTCAACTAGCTGATTACTAGTCCCTAGTAATCAAAGCGTGAAAATAAAAAAAAAATTTGCAAATTTCACAAAGCAAGACATTCATCATTCAACTTTCATTAATCTATCCAGATAAACAAACTCCATTAACTTCATATATCTGCTCAATACCTCTTCAACAAAATATTAATAATCCTTCCTTTTTATGTGCTCAATTTATGAAAACATAGATAATAGGGCTTTTATTGGAAGAAAACAATATTTTGTTCTACTGTTTAAGGTTAACTTCCTTGGATTGGGATTATTATCTTTTTTTTTCTTTGAATATATATATATATATATATATATATATATATATATATATATAACTTAAAACACAATACATCTTTAACCCATGTAACAAGCTTTTGGCTAATGACTCCCAAACAAGTTGGTCTTAGGGCATTAGGTGTTGAGACACCCCTACGAGCTTAGTAACTCGGGTTGCAGATACTGATTTGTAGATAGTGCAATGTTTGATTCCCTTAAGCTTTTCTCCTCAACCCATGTAACAAGCATTGGGCCAATAGCTCCCAAGTTAGTTGACTTTAGGGTATTAGGTGTTAAAACACTCCTTCGGGCTTAATTGCTTAGGTTAGGGAGGCTACGAAACCAAACTTATCTATGTTTTTATTTATTTATTTAATTACATTTATTATCATTTTTTTTCTATTTTTTTTTTGCAAATTATACTACTATTCATTTCCCTTAGTTGTTATCTTTAACAAAAGAACATAAATAATTTAATAATCTAATGTGCAATCCATAATCATATGTTAAAGTGTATGTGTGAAAATAAAGGTTTAAGAATACTTGTTAAATGAGTATATGAGCAGAGTCAATTGATAATAATGCGAGAGTTTGTAAACTTGAATATTTTAAGAGAAGTATGTGATAGACCTTGTTATGAATATTGCAAATAACCATTGGAAAACGTTTACTAAGATGAGTCTCAAGAGTCAATAAAATTCTCCCTTACTCTGCTATCCTAGTAATAACAATTTTGTCAAATGGTTTTAATAATAGAAAAAATACTTAGTAAGTTTTTTTTTTTTTTAACATCAACTACTACCCTCTCCCCTCAACCAAAACGAGACATTGTCTTTAATATCCTAAGGTAGAAAGATGGAGTATAGAAGACATCACCTAAAACAACGAACACTGACAAACCTAAAACACACTTAAACAAATATAAGAAATAACAAAACAAAATAATATGCTATTAACAAAACCAAAAGACACAAGGTTTCACAAACGAAGGCTCAAATCCAATTTAAGCTTTTTACAGCTTTCCATAGTTGACCAATTTATGCAACTCATGGAGGGATCAATTACAGGGATGAAAGATTGTAGTTGGTCAATCAATTGTTCAGCAGTAGCAGCAGAGATTATGATATGTCATGCCGAAGATGTTAGAAATTGCTGTTCCACAGCTTGATCAAGAAAAGATAACAAATTATCATAAAAACCATTAACATTTAACAAAACTATAGGTTTATGGTGAGTGTGTAGTTGGGCCCAAGAGGAAATATGAATGATCTCTTTCAATGTGCCCAGACCACCTGGTAAGGCATTGAAGGTCTCAGCATGGTTAAACATTGTATTCATTCGATCAGACATTGTGGAGACCTGTAGTTTCTCTCCAATTATTTTTCCAATGATGTCCTCTTTTGCTAAAGCTTTAAGGACGACCCCCAAAACTTGATTGCCTCCTAAGAATGCAGTTGTTGACACACTCCCCATTAACCCAAGGCTGCCTTCCCCATATACTAAATGAATATTTTTCTCAGCTAGTATCTAACCAAGATGATTTGCGGATTCTATAAACTCTTTTTCTTTCCAGGACTAGATCCATAAAAAACACATTTTTTATTTATTTTAAGAGATGAGGATCCTGCCATTTCAAGAACTGTCTATACTTGTAGAATGTATGGGTTGAGTAGAAATAAAGGGAAGAAGAAGAAGGTTTTATAGATGAGAAAAAGAAAATGCAATCATATCACCTATATGGAAGCCAGCTGGAGTCTATCTCTCTTTCTTCTTAATTTTTTTTTGTTCTTTTTTTTTTTGAAAAAAAAACATGTGTTTGTACAGGTAGTTGTGATTGTGGCTCACATCTTCCCTTGGTTTTACGTCCAAGAACGGCTTAAATGCCCTCTATGGGTCGAGGATAGGCTTCCCATCTAGTTTTCTTAAAAACTGGCAAACAAGGTCTTTTTTTAGTCAGTTCCCAAGACTATGATGAACATGTTCTTTATGAATATGAGGCCATAAATCATGAATTGCCCAATGCACATCTCCACTATGATGAGACTTAAGAGTCAATAGAAGATTATCTAAAGACTCTCTATGTTTTGAAATAAATCCTACCTTTTGACAATTTTCACAGGTTTTGTTGAATGCATATGAGTCCTTGAACATAGTGGGCCAGTAAAATCCACTTTGTAAGATTTTTGCAGGTGTCTTTTTTGACGAGAAATGATCCCCACATGCTTTAGAGTGAAAAAATTTAATGACACTATGACACGACCAAAAGATTGATGTCTTCTTCCAAGTGCAAGAGTGTTGAAGTAATAAATAACCAGGCAAGACCGGGGTCGAACCACAGAGTTGTTAATTGTATAAATTATAAATAACAATACAGCAACAACAACAATAATAACAATAATAGTAGTAATAATAATAATATTAATAGTAGTAATAATAATAATAATAATAATACTTAGTACGTGGCATTGTTATACCTGAGAATGATCTAAAAGATCGGGTCACAGGTTTCCAACCTATATACTGAGTTTATGAAAAGATCAAAGAGATATATTATATATTATAAATATATTTCTGATGCGAATGAACAAGACAAGACCAACAATGTCAGGATCCTTGATTAAACACAGAGCATACTTAACGTACATAAAATATAACAAGAATATAAATAATAATAATAATAATAATAATAATATTAGTAGTAGTAGTAGTAGTAATAAAGAAGAGGAAGAAATTAATGAGAACTTTGAGATGGAAGATTAATGTAAGGATTAAACAATGATAAAAACAAATGTCAAGGTTAGAGGATCCACTAATGATATTTCAAACAAGTATAGTATAAACTCTTATTATTCAACTGGAAACCACACACAAAAGAGGTTCCAATCGGATGATTTCTCATTAATAGCCCATTATAAATTATTAACATGATCATATTAATTATCTTATTTAAGTAACACCAAACTTTTAAATATTGTCAGGAATTCATGATGTTAACTTATGTTAAGAAAATCAAGTTCCTTTCATAGCACAGGTGTAGGTAATACCATACGGTTAGGTTATGAGAGTGCCAAGCATTTGTTGTACCAAGTGTTATACAACGCAAATCTAGATTAACCATTTAACAAGCAAAGTATTAAGAATTAGTAGGATAAAAAGATAAGACATGTTAATATTAAACATTAAGGTCCATGTTGAGTTTACATTATATTTATTCTTACACCATTAGTGTAACCTTTTCACCTTGACATAATAAACTTAGCTAAACATAATGAAGAAGAGAAACATAAATAAACAAGAACAAGAACATAAAGAAAATACAAGTTAACTAAGTAAAGGAAAGGAAATGAAAAGCATAAATAAGATATTAATGAAAACAAAACTTAAAAATTACAAAAAAAATATAAAGAGAGAAATAAAGAGCATGAACTTGATCTGAACAACCAAGCCCTAAAATGCATGGCAAGTGCCTCCTTTTATAGGCCAAAATTTGTAATTATTAATTTGATGACTAATTGTTGAGTGGGTGACCAACTCTTAACTTGGTGAAAATCCTTATCTTCTTGTCTGAATAAAACAAAAATTCTAGTATCAGAACTGGGTCCACTTGAAAACATGAAAGTTATAGGAAATTGACTCAGCTTTCCAGGAAAACAAATGGAGGTCATTTGGACTTCTAGAGCTCCAGATATGGGCCAAACACTAAACAGTGTTCGGGCTGTAGGACAGATTCAGACTTCTCCATTGTTGCTATAATTTGGATTTGCAAATGGCCTTCTTAGATCTTGATGAAAACATGAAAGTTGTACCTATGTCTTATCAAATCTGTGTAAAAATTTAAGGTTATTTGGACACCTAGAACTCGAGATATGACCCAATTACCGAACAGTATTTCAGTTTGGATTGCACCAACATCTCTTTTCTAAGCTTCACCCTCTCTTTATCTTCACAAATTTCAGTAATTGAATTCATCAATCAATCTTTTGATTTATGTGATATGCCTGCATTTAAGATTAACATTTATCATATATTAAGGTATCTTATAGTATTAGACTTGTTATTATAAAACATGCTTTAGTTAAGGAGTTATTGATACTTTAAGTGCAAAATAATGATATAAAACCTTGATAAATATGCACTTTTAAGTACTAATCACACCCCCCAACCAGCTTATTACTAGTCCCTAGTAATCAAAGCATTAAAATAGAAAAACAATTTGCAAGTTTCACAAAGCAAGGCATTCATCATTCAACTTCCATTAATCTATCCAGATAAACAAACTCTCATTAAATTCATATATTTGCTCAATACCTCTTAAACAAGATATTACTAAACCTTTCTTTTGTGCTCAAAATATCAACATATAGTTATGGGGCTTTATTTGGAAGAAAAACAAAATTTTACTCTAATGTTTAAGGTTAACTTCCTTACGTTGGGATTAATTTTTTTTCTTTTATTTATTTATTTATTTATTTATATACACATACAACTTGAAACACAATGTATCTTTAACCCATGTAACGAGTTTTAGGCTAATGACTCCCAGACCAGTTGGTCTTAGGGCATTAGGTGTTGAGACACCCCTATGAGCTTAGCAACTCGGGTTGCAGATACTGATACGTAGATAGTGCAATGTTTGATTCCCTTAAGCTTTTCTCCTCAACCCACGTAACAAGCGTTGGGCCAATAGCTCCCAAGTCAGTTGACTTTAGGGTATTAAGTGTTAAAACACCCCTTCGGGCTTAATTGCTTAGGTTAGGGAGGCTATGAAACCAAACTTATCTACCTTTTTATTATCATTTTTTTTTGTTTTTGTTTTTTTGCAAATTATGTACTATCCCTTTCCCTTAGTTGTTACCTTTAACAAAAGAACATAAATAATGTAATAATCCAATGTGCAACCCACTATCATATGTTAAAGTGTGTGTGTGAAAATGAAGATTTAAAAATACTTGTTAAATGAGCATATAAGCAGAATCAAGTGCTACCAATATGAGAGTTTTTAAACCTGAATATTTTAAGAAGTATTCTAATAGACCTTGTTAAGAATGTTTACTAAGATGCGTCTCAAGAGTCACTTTAACAAAAGAACTCCTTTTACTCTGCCATCCTAGTAACAATAATTTTGCAAATAGTTTATGAAATAGAAAACATAGTTTTTTTTTTTTAAAATCAACTACTACCCTTTCCCCCCAACCAAAATGAGACATTGTCCTCAATGTCTTAAGGTAGAAAGATGGAGTATAGAAGACATCACCTGAAATAACAAACACTGACAAACCTGAAACACACTTAAACAAATATAAGAAATAACAAAACACAATAATAAAACCAAAAGACAAAAGTTTTTACAAATGAAGGCTCAAATCCAATCTAAGCTTTTTACGGCTTTTCTTAGTTGACCAATTTATGCGACTCATAAAGGGATTAATTACAGGGATGAAAGATTGTAGTTAGTCAATCAATTGTTCAGCAGTAGCAGCAGAGATTATGATTTGTCGTGCTGAAGATGTTAGAAATTCATGTTCCACAGCATGATCAAGAAAAGACAACAACTTATCATAAAAACCATTAACATTTAACAAACCTATAGGTTTATGGTGAATGTGCAGTTGGGCCCAAAAGAAAATATGAAAGATCTCTTCCAATGTGCCCAAACCACCTGGTAAGGCAATGAAGGCATCAGTATGGTTAAACATTGCATTCAGTCGATTAGACATTGTAGGGACCTATAATTCCTCTCTAATTATTTTTCCAATGATGTCCTCTTATGCTAAAGCTTTGGGGACAACCCCCAAAACTTGACTACCTCCTAAAAATACAGCTTTTGACACTCCCCTTATTAACCCAAGGCTGCCTCCTCTATATACTAAATGAATCTTTCGTTCAGCTAGTACCTGACCAAGATGATTTGTTGATTCTAAAAACTCTTTTTCTTTCCCAGGACTGGATCCATCAAAAACACAAATATTGTTTATGTGATTACTTGAGGAAACTGCCATTTCTACACACTTCTGTATTTGATGAATGTATGGGTTGAGTAGAAATGAAGGGAAGGAAGAGAAGAATTTATAGATGAGAAATTGAAAATGCAATCATACCACCTATATGTAGGCCAGGCGTAGTCTCTCTCTCTATTTATTTATTTATTTTGAAAAGACATGTGTATGTACATGTAGTTGTGATTGTGGCTCACATCTTTTCTTGGTTTTACGTCCAAGAACAGCTTAAACGCCCTCTATGGTTCGAGGATAGGCTTCCCATCCAGTTTTTTTAAAAACTGGCAAACAGGGTCTTTTTTAATCAGATTCTTAAGACTAAGTCGAGCATATTCTTTATGGAATTGTGGCCATAAATCATAAATTGCACGATGCACATCTCCACTAGGGTGCGTCTCAAGAGTCAATAGAAGATTATCTAAAGACCCCTTACTCAGGCCATCCTTAATGAATTGTATTTTATCTTCATGGTTTACAGATACCATTCCTAAAGAGCGACATGTCGCATTACAAGTCCATCTGGCACTTCTGTGATAGACTTCCAGTCGTTTTGCACGACGTTTCTTTGCAAAAGTGCTTTTACCTGTTCCAGGCATGTGTGAAATGAAAGAATTGGAGGACTCACCTGATAATCGAACCTTTGCTTCAATCAGCCAACGAATATCTTCAGGAGTTCCATGATTCATTAGCAACCTCAATCTTGCACATCTAGCACGGTAAATTTTTGTAATCACATTCTGAGGCAGAACGGGAAAATACTTTTTCAATTTTTCAAGAGTGGTGTCCATTTTCAAATGAGAATTGGGGCAGAGATTCAAAGAAATGAGAGAGAGCAAATAATTGCACAAATATATACACAGATATTAGTTATCATAGGAAACTGAAAGAACCGACTTAAGAGTCACGGAGTACCGTTATCCGCCATTTGATTGGGGTGAGAGAAACTAGCAAAACAAAAGTCACACCAAAAAGGAACACAAAAAAAAAAGTGAGAAAAACGAAATAATCAACCTTTATCAACAAGATCATTCAAACCAATGGATTCATTTTCACTAGGAAACTTATCAAAGTAAGCTTTCAAACGATGTCCATTTACCTTTAAAACATTGTCATTCTTTGGATTCTCAATATCAAGGGTCCCATAAGGATACACATGTTTCAAAATAAATGGACCGCTCCATCTTGATCTTAGTCTTTCAAGAAATAAATGGAGTCGAGAATTATAAAGAAAAACTTTTTGACCAGTATCAACTTTTTGATAATTTTCAGAAGTTTTGCAGAATGCATGCGTGTCCTTGAACATGGTGGGCCAATAAAATCCTTTTTGTAAGATTTTTGCAGTCGTCTTTCTTGATGAGAATTGACTCCCACATGCTTCAGAATGACAAAGTTTAATGACACTACTTACCTCATTGTCAGGAATGCATCTTTGAAATTTTTGATCAGGACAATATTTGAATAAGTTAGGGTCATCCTAATAAAAGTTCTTCACTTCGTTCAAAAACTTTCCTTTTCTTCAGTACTCTAGTGAGCTGGCAAATCTCCTGAAACATGAAAATTGATATTTTTAGCAAACCAAGACATTGAACTAAGAGAAAGTAAGGGTTTGTCAGGAGAGTAATCATCGATTGGTGGGATGTCAGATGTCAAATCTATTGTCACTCTTGACAAAAGATCAGCAACAACATTTTTGGTGTCTTTTTCATCCGTGATTTCTTCTTGAGAATAAATCATTTGCAAATCTTCAGATTCATCCAACTCAATTTTACTCAAAGTAGATTCAAGTTGATCATGAACTAATTCTTCAATATGATCTACTTCTTGTAAATCATTATCATCTCCAGGCTGCTTGCAAATGTTGAAAATATTCATCTCCAATGTCATGTTTCCAAAAGATACCTTCATAAGTCCATTCCTACAATTAATCAATGCATTATAAGTTGCAAGAAACGAACGTCCTAAAATAACAGGAAATGAATTACATGCTTTAACAGGTTGCGTGTCTAAGACAATAAAATCCACAAGATAAATGAATTTATCGACTTGTACTAACACATCGTCAATTATTTCTCTAGGCACTTTTACAGATCTATCAGCAAGTAAAGGAGTTACAGAAGTTGATTTTAACTCACCTAGATTGAGACTCTGAAAAACTGAATATGGAAGTAAATTCACACTAGCTCTAAGATCAAGTAAGGCTCTTTCAATTTTATGTTCTCTAATAAAGCAAGAAATTATAGGACAACCAGAGTCTTTATATTTCAAAGCATTATTGTTGTGAAAAATGGCACTTACTTGTTCGGCTAAAAAGGCTTTCTTTTTCACATTCAGTTTTCTCTTCACAGTGCATAGATCTTTCAAAAATTTAGCATAAGAAGGTACCTGTTTAATAGCATCCAACAAAGGTATATTGATCCTTACCTGTTTGAAAGTTTCAAGGATTTTGGAATTGTGATTGACTTTTCTTTGTTTGGTCATGGCATGAGGAAATGGAAGTGCTGGCGGAGAATTAGTCTTTTCTTTACAATGTTCAGATTCAACCCCTTCCTTACCCATAGAGATTGACTCATCATCTTTCTCACAAGGTTCAAGAGTGGGTTTTTCAATAACCTTACCACTGCGAAGAGTGATGACTGATTTGACTTGATCCATGTGTTGGCTTTCGGAACTACTTGCATTTGCATTGTATTGCCCCTTTGGATTTTGGTGTGGTTGAGATGGAAACTTACCTTTCTCTTGAAAATTGAGAGCAGATGTTAACTTTGCAAGAGTATCTTTAAAATCTGTCATGCCTTGAGCAAGTTGAGTGTTGATTGCCTTTTGCTTTTCAATGAACGCATGTAATGTTTCCTCAAGATTTCTTCTAGGAGGTGGAGCATAAGGAGGTGCATATCCATGAGAATTTTGAAAATTATGGTGTGCTTGAAACGGTGGCTGTGAAGTTTGTGGATTGTTGTTATCACTTTTCCAACTGAAATTCAGGTGATTTCTCCAACCAGGGTTGTATGTTTGCGAGTATGGGTTATGATTGGGCCTTTGAAAACTGTTTAAAACATGGGCTTGTTCATGGAGGCATTCCTTGAAAGAAGGCAAAGTTGGACAGTTATTGGTTGCATGTTCATTTGTTTCACAGATTTGACACACAATGTCTTGAACATATTTTAATTGACCACTCTTTTTCAATTTTAGTGCCTCGACTTTTATAGCTAAAGATGCAAACTTGGCTTGGAGGTTATGATCTTCCCTAAGGTTATACATACCTTCACTAGATGTATGAGGTTGGGTTTTAATTGGTGCCTCATAAGTGCCTGTAGTGTCCTAATTTTGCACATTTTCAGTTAGCAAGTCTAGGTACTCCATTGCTTCATTAAGGTCTTTATCTTTAAAAGTTCCATTGCACATCAATTCAACCATTTGTCTATCTTTAGGTGTTAATCCTTCATAAAATTGTGAAACCAATCTCCATGTTTCAAAACCATGATGAGGGCAAGTATTAAGCAAGTCTCGATACCTATCCTAATATTGGTAAAATGTTTCACTTGGTTTTTGAGTGAAAGTGGTGATTTGTCTTTTGAAAGAGTTGGTTCTGTAAGATGGAAAAAACTTCTTTAAAAATTGTTGTTGCATTTCATCCCAAACACGAATGGATCCTGACCTAAGATTTTGTAGCCATGTTTTAGCTCTATCTTTTAATGAAAAAGCAAAAAGCTTTAATCTAATGGTGTTCATGCTACAATTTAAGTCATTATAGGTGTTACAAACTTCTTCAAATTCTCTCAAATGCAAGTATGAATTTTCTTGATCTAAGCCATGAAAAGAAGGTAAAAGTTGAATAATGTCTGGCTTAAAATTAAAATGGGATGCATCAGGAGGAAAAACTATGCATGAGGGTGCACTTGTTCTTGTGGGATTCATGTGGTCTCTAAGTGTCCTAACATGGTTATTCTCATTAGTCTCATTATGAAGTGACTGGTTATCTTCTTCGGCCATACTTTCTGAAAATGATGGGGATACCCTACAAAGTCTACCACTTAATGTACGTGACCAAACACTCATGCACGTGTAGAAAGAGAATAAAAGGAAGAAGAAAATAAAAGAAAAAGAAACAAAGTTAGATACAAAAAAAGTGAAAAGAGAAAACAAAATAAATACTATAATTTGTACAAGAATTTACCTCTTCGGCAACGGCGCCAAAAAGTTGACACGACCAAAAGATTGATGTCTTCTCCCAAGTGCAGGAGTGTTGAAGTAATAAATAACCCGGCAAGACCGGGGTCGAACTACAGAGAGGTTAATTGTACAAATTATAAATAACAATACAACAACAACAACAATAACAACAAAATAATAATAATAGTAATAGTAATAATAATATTAATAATAATAATACTTAGTACGTGGCGTTGTTATACCTGAGAATGATCTAAAAGATCGGGTCACAGGTTTCCAGCCTATATACTGAGTTTATGAAAAGATCAAAGAGATATATTATATAATATAAATATATTTCTGATGCGAAAGAACAAAACAAGACCAACAATGTCAGGATCCTTGATCAAACACATAGCCTACTTAACGTACATAAAATATAACAAGAATGTAAATAATAATAATAGTAGTAGTTGTAGTAGTAGTAAATAAGAGGAAGAAGTTGATGAGAACTTTGAGATGGAATATTAATGTAAGGATTAAACAATGATAAAAATAAATGTCAAGGTTAGAGGATCCACTAATGTTATTTCAAACAAGTATAATATAAACTCTTATTATTCAACTGAAACCACACATAAAGGAGGTTCCAATCAGATGATTTGTTATTAATAGCTCATTATAAATTATTAACAAGATCATATTAATTATCTTATTTAAGTAACACCAATTTTTTAAATATTGTTAGGAATTCTTGATGCTAACTTATGTTAACAACAAATCAAGTTCCTTTCATAGCACAGGTGTAGGTAATACCATACGGTTAGGCTATGAGAGTGCCAAGCATTTGTTGTACCAAGTGTTATACAACACAAATCTAGATTAACCATTTAACAAGCAAGGTATTAAGAATTAGTAAGATAAAAAGATAAGACATGTCAATATTAAACATTAAGGTCCATGTTGAGTTTACATTATATTTATTCTTACACCATTAGTGTAACCTTTTCACCTTGACATAATTGTCCAAAATTTGAAACTATTGATTTGATGACTAATTGTTGAATGGGTGGCCAACTCTTGACTTGGTGAAAATACTTATTTTCTTGTCTGGGCTGCAAAATAGATTTGGACTTCTCCGTTGTTACTATAATTTAGACTTGAAAACGGCCTTTTTAAATCTTGGACTCCACATGAAAGTTATAGGCCTATGTCTTACTGAATCTGTCCAAAAAACAGTGTTCCAATTTGGACTGCACCAACATCTCTTTTCTAAGTTTGGCCCTCTCTTTGTCCTTTCAATTTCAATAGATAAACTTATCAATCAATCATTTCATTTATGTGATAGGCCTGTATTTAAGATGAACATTAACCATGAATTAAAGGTATCTTATATTATTAGGTATGTTATTATAAAACATGCTTTAGTTAAGAAGTTATTGATACTTCAAGTGTAAAATGATGATATAAAACCTTGATAAAAATGCACTTTTAAATACTAATCATCTGGCTGAGCTTGAGCCTCAGGCCCAATAAGCCCAGCCTTTAGGCTAAGAATGTGTTTGCCAAACACTTTAGCATGCATGACAAACATCTTTAAATTCAATTCTCTTGTGATTGACAAAAGGCACAATATGTTTGCATCTTTTATATATATATATATATATATATATATATATATTTGAAAAAAGAAGCAATTTTTGTCTTGTCTGTCAGCCCATCTAAACTAGGCTAGGTGAGCTTGAGCCTTAAGCCCAAAAAGCCTACCCTTTAAGCTAAGAGTGTGTTTGCCAAACACACCTCTATGCATTTCCTTGAGTTTTTAGCTTGTTCTTATTTTAGTGTTTAGCCAAACAAATTCTTAAAAAAAAAGTAAAAATTTGAAATATTTCAAAGACCATTTTGAAATTATTTTTGGGTCCCTCACATGTTTTTCCAATATTGTTTCCTAATATTGGGCTATAAATTACATTATAAAATACAGACCTATTATTAAAAATACCTAATTTTCTCTCTTAATTTTTAAGCAAAAAAAAAAAAACTCCTTATTTTAGAGAGTACAAAAATATGTTTTTTATTCAATTATTTCATTTAATATTGGGTTTTAAATTTACACTATAAGATACAGAACTGGTATTGAAAATACCCGATTTTCTCCAAAATTTAAAACAAAATCCAAAAAAACTCGAAAGATTTCCTCACGTAAAAAAAATACAAAAATATATTTTGTTTTCAAGTATATGATCAAATTCTAAGGGTTTTTCCATGCATATTTTATAAAACACAAACAAACAAAAAAAATGTATTTTTATCATGTTTTAAAAATACAAAATAGATATCATAAACAATTTATGATTATTCATTAAGATTTGGCTAAAATACAAAAAATCCTATAATAATTATTTTGTTATTTGGAGAGTTAGGATTTATCTCTAGGATTTAATGTTTATGAGTATAAAATTACATCATAAATATCGCATGTGTGCGACGTCGCGATGATCGTCCACCCTCTAGGAAAAATGTAACATGGTTTATTTATGGTAAATGTGGAGAGACAAGGAATTCTTGTCTCTTATTAGTGAAAAATTTGAATGGGAGTCGCCATCTAGTATTCTGGTCACTAGGAACCATAATTGGTCTTAGAGATCGGGTACGGAGACTGGTTGCGTAGAGGGAAGGTATTAGCACCTCAAATACGCCCTATCTAAGGTAGGCTGTATTATTTTAATGTATGATAAAATCTAAGGTTTGATTGTGGTTTCTAATTGTTGGTCTGGTCTGTCTAATATTTAAGAAAATCCATTCTCTATAAAGAGTTTCTTATCTTAATGGGGTAAAACCTAACTGTTCTATGTTGTCAACAAAAAATACCTTTTTAATATTAACAAAAAATACCTTTTTAATATTAGAAATACATTTTACGTATAAATTCGTAATCCATGATACTAAAACAAAACAAAATAAAATTTTTGTTGTTTTTGAAATTTTGGCCAATGTTCTCTTGAGTTTAATAAATTGGTTATTAAAGTCAAAATGCATGCTAAAACATTATTTTTTGGTGTATGAAAAATACAATATGATTTTTATCTTTAAGACACTTGGCTGTATACACAAAAACATTTTTCTCTTTTTTCAATTTTTTTTGTATTTTTGAAAGTTTTGACGAAAACTAGGTATTTTAATACCGGATTTTGTATTTTTAACGACATAAAATACATACTAATATTAATAAAAAAGGTATAAATCAAAATATGGGAAAATCACAAATATTAAAAATATATATATATTTTTTTGAAATGAGCCAGACCATGGCCAAAGGCATGGGCTAGGCCAAACCTGGCCCATCTACGTGGGCTGGGCTCAGCCCAGCCGTGTGAACAGTGCACTCCACTGTTCACATAGCACTGTTCAATTTCTGCTCTCTCTCTTCTCTTCTCCTATGTCCTGTTTTTCTCTCCTTTTCTTTTTGTTTTTCTTGCTCTCTCTCTCTTACTGTGTTTTTCTTCTTTTTTTTCTATGCTTCTTTTTTTTCTTCTTTCGGCCTCCCCTCTCTTTTCTCTTCTTTCTCTTCTCTTCTCTACCCTCTCTCTTCTGTTCACTCTTTTTTTTTTTTGGTCTCCCTTTTTTCTTCCCCTTCCCCTGTTTTTATAGGCAAAAACAAGGGAGGGAGATGTGGCTGGGGCGGCCACTATGCTTCCTCCCCTCTACCGCCCCTTCAACACGTGCAAAGTGGGTTGTGTCGGTGTCTTCTAAAGTCATTGGGGGGAGGGAAGTCAGTGAGAAACAAAGGAGAAAAGAAAATCTTCTTCCCCTATTCTCTATGCGTCCAGGGGAAGAAGATGATGGTGCCATTCAAAACAGTACCATTTCGGGGGTTATTTTTTTTTAACAGTGCATGAAACGACGTCGTTTCATTTAAAAAGAAAAGGCGGCAAAATGTGTTAAATTTCACATTGATCCTTAATTTGTGATTTGTTCAATCGCGTCCTTAATTGCAATTTGAATTGTTAAAATCAATTCAATTAAATCCCTGCCAACTTCAAACAGCGGCCCTAAAGTTGGCTGCCTTTTTCACTTTGATCCTTGGTCTTGAATTTTTGCAATTTGACCCTCAATTGAGCAATAAACTTCTAATTTCTTCAATTTGGCCCCTTATCCTATTTTAATTACAACCCCTCTATTTACGCGCCTTTTTCAATTTGGTCCTTGGTTTCAAATTTCTTCAATTAAGTCCCTAATTGGCCATCAAACTTCAATATCTATGCAATTAAGCCCCTAATTTGACCAAATTAACTCTAAAACATTATTATTAGACTCTGGAACTTTAATTTCTTCCAATTAAAGCCCAAATTAACTCTAAAATCAATTTTTCTTGCAATCAAAACCTCTATAAATTCAATTAAACCTTCAATAAAATTTAATTGAGTCCATAAACATCTGATTTTGGACTTTTCTTTCTTAAATTGAATTTTCTTTGTCAACAGGGCTCTCATCAGTCAATAAAATACTGTCAAATTTTTATCTTTGTATTTTTAAACCTCCTCAACCAATTTTTGACCATTTTCTAAGTGCGTTGGCATCCTCTTCTTACGACTATTATTTTTTTATAATACTTTTTTTTATTTGTGTTTGTATTTTATTATTTTTTGTGTGGGGACTGAAAAATGGGTTACAACAATAAAATATATCTTTTTATGTTAAAGATACAAAATAAGAGATAAATGCGATGCTAAAATTAGGGCATTAGAATAGTTATGATTTAACCTTATAAAATAGAGACTTTATCAAAAAGAGAGATCTGTCTTGAGCTTTAAATAAACCAACGGATAAAAACATGACCTAGATTAACAATCAACCAACAACGCAACTTACCCTAAATAGGGTAAGCTGGGGGTGACATTTCTTTCCTTTGCATAACTAGTTTCCTTTACTAAACTCTCGTAGACCATAGGTTTTCTAGTGACCATGATATTAGATGACGACTCTCTCTAATCATAACTTTATGATTAAACTTAAACACCCTACAATTCTAGGAGGCAGATTTGCCATTTGACGTCGTGCATGTCTCCACAGGATGATGACTCACTAGGGACTTGTATGGTCGGATTGAGCTTTGTTTGCTTGTTTATTTTTGTTGGTCTGTGTAATTTAATTTTTGCATTTTTTTTTACATATTGCTCATGCATAAGTATATCAGGTATGGATTAATGCCTTCCTGCATTTAAATTTTTAAATAAACCTAATTTTAGGTTAGGTGGGAAGTAGTAGTCTGCCTTAAGACTTTCAGTTGAAATTTAGATACGTTAAACATCCAATTATGAGTTGAGCATTTACTTGGTAATGACAGTTATACTATGCCCTAACCATTCCTTATAAACCCCTATAGTGCCTTCACAAAAGGTGTTCGTTGGAGAGGTCATAAACCCTTTTGAGACTAGGTAGTCTACCTTTCATATAGTGGTTTAGAACATGACTTTAAGATATGAATTCCCTAATAATTCTTCTACATCAAGGTAGATCTGATTAATAATCTTGAACTCTACAGAATTTTCTAAGTTAAGACCATGATTTTTTCTAAATATGGGTAAGAACCGATAATGATGTAACTATCTAGGGGGAATTACTCAAGAACTAAGGCTAGGACATTAATGCACACAAAAACAAATTTATCTTTTAAAATGAAAGGGCTCAGACCTACCTTTTTGTTTCATACTCTCCAATGAGTATGAGATTTAATCGAGATAAGATTTTTTTAGATTAATCAGATTACAAATATTGCTCGTACTCCACAAGAAAGCCATGATGGAAACCCCGGGAAAAAAGAAAGCCATCACAACATAAGATTGTTGCTTTATCCCGGATATAGGGATGTTACATTTTGGTATCAGAGCTCAGGTTGCTATTCTGGGGACATGAATAATTATATGAATTTGAAATGTGTCTCAGGATGGTGAGAACAAGTGGCAGGTCTCAGGAGCCAGGTCTTATCCATCCCTAGTTCGGGGAAGTAATCAGAGTCTCCGAGTCAAAAACTCAAAATCTCTCCTCCTAGCTTTAGTTGTCTAACTCTGCTCGACCACTGGCTTCGAGGTATCTCTTATTACCCTCTCCATATCCTAAGAAGCCTGTATTAATTCTCGTACAGACTGAAACTGCTTAGCTATCAATATCATTCTCAGCTCATGCCTCAGTCCATCACAGAACCTCTCTATCCTATGGTGCTCTATGGGAAGGTAAGTGGAGGCAAAATTAGCTTTTAAAGTTGGTTAATCCATATTCGATGTATGTGTACATACACTTGCATTCATAAGCATGTATGCATTTATATTTAAATTTCACGCGTATATATACAGATTGAAATATAGGTCCTAAAAAAGCCCTAATTCTCAAATTTTACAACACTTAATTGCAATAAAGAAGCATTAAGGATGAAAAATATGCTCGTTGTAATGCTAAGTTCTAAGAAGAGTCGAAATCCTTGAAGGTTAACATGGCTCACATCACAAGTTTACTTGAGTAGGCACTTAGACAGCTCTAGTGAAGGCTAGTCTAATTGGTCCATTACTTTTGTAACAATTCAACTTCAAGAAAGGATGGGTGTACAGAGTTAGGAACCCCAGTGTAAGATAGCCTTTGTAAAGTCAACAATACCTCTACTAGCACCAACCAACAACCATAAATGATGAATTTGTCAATGAGCCCTATAAGAAAAAGTATTCGGAGGGCAGCGATCATGATAAAATAATAGCATTAGAAACCAGGGTAATGGCTATTAAAGGAGTGGACTTATGGGATCCTGTTCAAGCTATTAAGATGTTCCTAGTCCCAAAAGCGGTTGTACCAAAGAAGTTCAGTGTACTTGAGTTCATAAAGTACACCAGAAATCAATGTCCTATTACTCATCTCAAGTATTATTACAACAAGATGGCAGAAGTAGTACACGATGAAAAATTAATGATGTATTTGTTTTATGGAAGTTTGAGTAAGGCAACATTAGACTGGTATATGAGGTTGGGCAACACAAAAATCTAGAAGTGGAAAGACCACGTAGATGCTTTCATCAAGCAATATGAGTACAACATGAACATCGCTTTAGATAGATCTAACCCGCAAGATATAAAATTGGGTGACATGGAATCTATCCTAGAATACATTAACTGGTGGTATGTGGTAGGTACTTAAATGGATCCTCCACTACTAGAAAAGGAGATGGCTAGTATGTTTATCAATACTTTTAAGACGCCCTACTTTGAGTTCCTAATTGGAAGTGTAGCCCATCACTTTACTAACCTAGTGGTTGTGGTTGAAAGGATTAAACAAGCTATCAAAGTAGGAATTGTGAACTTTGAAGTCATGATGGAATCCAAGTTGGGGAATTTGGTTTGATCGGATCTCATTGTATCATCGGCTGCTCAAACACCACTGCCAAATATTGACATATATTTACCACCCAAAGGTATTTACCAACATCTCCCGAACATCGGATGTAATACCCCTGTTCCATCAAATGCTATAAAATCACCATTCCTTAGGTGGTATAATCCAAATAAGAAGTGTGAATATCATGATGCGATCCTCAACCATTCAGTCAAAAGTTGTAAAAATTTCAAGTACCAAGTCTGGAAGCTGGGGAGAAAGGGATAAGTCAAGTTTGTGAAGGATAATGCTATCTATCACTTTTTCACTGGATCATTATGTGCACAACAATTGGTTGGTAAATATTGACAAGACATAAATGTCGCTAAGGAATTTGACACAACAAAAAGTGTTGTATATGCCAAACTTTTCTATTTTGCATTTTAGTTTTAGGATTACATTACATATTTTAATGAAGCATGTCTTTTCAGCCTTTTTGTTGTTTTGAAATCAAAAGATGTTTTTGTGAAAGCAATACCTTGGCATTATATCATTGTCCATGATTGGATAAAAACAATGGTAGAAATGATCGAACCCTAATGTGCATCATGCAATATATTAGGAGACAATCCCTGCCCTTCTACAACTCATAAAAAATTGACATTTACAGCTGACTTCATGTCTCCATTCAAAACACTTTGGCCACATCAATTTTGTAAAACCCTTTGGTCTAGATAATCCTAAAAAATTAAACTTGCTTTTTTATTTCAGAAATAATTTGATGTTTTTTTAAAACAACATTCGGACACCCTTTTATAAGGTGGCAAACAAATTATTCAAGTAATTCTCATATTGAGGTGATCAAACAATTTTGAACCAAGATACTAAAAATGAAAAATGCACAAAAAGCTTGCACCCCATGTCTCTTATGCCATATGTTAGTTGTATGTATAATTGTATGTAATTCAATTTGCTAGTCATTGATTCATAAAACTATATCCCTCTTTGGCTCTATTTGAGTCTTTAAAAGTTTTTCTTTGTAAAAAACCTAAACTAAGATCACACCCACACTAAGGGCAAATAAAAATCCTAAAAGTAATAAGTCTAGCTAGGATCACCCCCCCATACTTAGGGCCAAATAAAAATTCTAAAAGTCAAAGGTCAATCCTGACTAGGATCACACCTCACACTAGGAGGTAAGGAAAAATTTAAAGATTAAAGATCAAGGAGATACTATGAAAAATCTATTAAGCCCAATAAATCTAAATGTTATGGGCATGCCCTAATGAAAAACAAAAATGACCAAGTCAGGGTCAAAACAAATGAGGATGCCCTAACTAAAGCAAGCAAAAAGGGCAAATCAACAAAGTATGAAATAAAAGAAAGATGTTATGGCAGTGGTTCTAAGTTCTTCAATCTTTGAAATACTCTTTTAGGCTACAAATTGTTTTCTTTCGTAGCTAAAAGTCATATCCTGCATTACGTGCATTTAAAAGTCATTTCTAATGACCACTAAATGGCATTCTTAAAATGTGAAATAACATTTTCACAAGAATCATGACATTAAGAATAAAGTTATTTGTTATTATTCATATTGATAAAATAAATGCTAAGAAAGAGATAGATTTTTGTCAACAAAACCTTGAGTTTTACTTGAGGCTCTTGCTTTGAAACTTACAAAAATAGAAGGTCACCTCATCATGTACCTTCACCAACTTCAAACTTGCCTAAATAAAAGATCAAATTATTCATTTTCCTAAAGAAAGTTTAAACCCCTAAGAATTGTAAAAAATAAAAAAAATAAAATTGTTTTAAGCTTATATGGGATAAATTTATGTTTTCAAAATGCAAAAATTAATTTGAGCCATGGATAGCCCAACTTTGAGCCATGAATAGACCTTTTTTTTTCTTAACCTTTACCATTTCAATTCTCATAAAAAATTGCATCTTAGTGTTGAATGACATGTTTTAGGATTATGATCAAAGAAAATACTTTCAAAATTACATCTCATGATTTCTTTATAACAATTAGACTTGAATGGGCATAATCCTTAAAATTTGCAAGTTGATTCCAAAAGAAGAAAGATGTTAAAACAAAAAGGTCATTCACTGAGTTTGCATAGTCTTTGGCAAAAATGATATTGACACTTCTTATAAGTCATCCTTGAAAAGTTAAGCAGTTTGTGGGAAATGCAGTGGATCCTGAGAGGGATAACAAATAATATCTAGATTAGTTGGGGGGGCAAAGAAGCACATAATCAAATGATGATTATGCAAAACCCATCAAAGCTATGAATGGCATATGGAAATGACAAATGCCTCTTGATGATAAGCATAAGAATAAACACAATTAGATCAGTTGAGGATAATGTTGCTAGAGGACATTCTCTGATTAGACAAACTCCATCAACGGTTGAGAGTAATGCTACACTTGGGGGCATCTTCACGTTTGAAAATCCAATCTACCCTTTGAAGGATTGCTATGATACCTAAAAAACATTATCACATGAATGAATTAGTTAGGGGCAATTTGCAATAGTCATTGACAACAAATGATTTGATGAACTCCTTCAGAAAGTAAGAGTAATACAGTGCCTCTTCTTCATTAAAGTGAGTGGGCAATGGTGCAAGAATGGCTATGATACCTGAAAAAATATTATTACATGAATGCAATAGTTGAGGGCAATATGCAGTAGTCGTTGACAACAACTGATTTGATGAACTCCTTCAGAAAGTGAGAGTAATGAAACGCCACTTCTCTATCAAAATAAGTGGGCAATGGTGCAAGAATATCACAAATCGGGATACATCATCTAACCAAATGGAAACATCATGGCTAAGAAAGTTTTTCATTTATTAAAGAATGGTTAACTAAGTAAAGTTTCATGTATCACCTAAAAGTCCAGGTTGTGCAACATAGAAGCAATTAAGCACAATTGATCACATGGGCAAAACTCAAGCAGACTGATGCAATAAAGAAGTAATCAAACACATTGATCATATGGAAAAAAACCTGAATGGATTGAAGATTTAAGATGAGCAACCAAAGAGCTAGATTGGTAGCAGCAAGCCTTTCTACCAATCAAAGGATGATTTCTAAGAAAGAGGGGGCCTATATTTCCAACTAGGTAAGGATGCATGCATGTCATCTATCTAAAATCATTGCATATTTTTTTTATAGGAATTGTTCAAGAAATAATCCTCAATGAAGTCCAGCAAAACTCTAACAAACTAGAACCTAGCAAGGTTCTAAGCCAAGCAAGGATTGGTTTGGTTTTCAAAGCCCAATAAGGGTTCAATAAAAAAGGAATCCAACAAAATTCCAAAGCCTAATAAGGCTTAAGATAATCCTAAACCCAATAAGGTTTAGAAAGAAAGAGTCCAGCAAGACTTCAACAAAAATAACCTAGTAAGATAATCCTAAACCCAATAAGGTTTTGACAAAAAAAAAAAAGTCCAGCAAGATTCCATCAAAAGGACCTAACAAGTTTTTAAGCCCAACAAGGCTCCCAACGATTAAAGACCCAACAAGGTTTCAGTTAAAAAAAAAGAGTCCAACAAGACTCCAGTAAAGAAGACCCAACAAGGTTTTGAGCCCAACAAGGCTACCAACGAATAATAAAAAGTCTATTATGGAAAAATCAGAAAAGGAAATCTCCATTCAACCCTGCTATTAGGAAGGACAAGTGTTAGCCCTATAATCAGGAAACACCAAGAAATCCAACCCTAAGGAAATTTCAACCCTTTCATTAGGAAATCAACCCAACAATCAGGAAGTCTCACTTTGTCATCAATAAGTTTTAGACTCAACCATACAATTAGGATATCTTTAGCCAAATCCTCTCACCAAGTTATTTTTCAACTAGGCAGATCACCTATTACAATGAGATCATTTTGAAAATCTTTATATTTTTCACTTACTTGGGTAGGTCGCCTATTATAGTGAGATAATTTTAAAAATCTTGTATTTTTCACCTAGAAAGGTCATCCATTACAATGAAACAATCCTTTTATTTTTCACTTAAAAAGGTCACCCATTGCAATGAAACCATTTTGAAAAATCTTTTTGTATTTTTCACCTAGGCAGGTCGTCCATTATAGTGAAAGAATCTTTGTATTTTTTACCTAGACAGGTCACCCATTACAGTGAGATCATTTGAAAAATATTGTATTTTTCACATAGGCAGGTTACCCATTACAATAAGACTAATTGGAAAAATCTTAGTATTTTTCACCTGGGCAAATCGCCAATAACAATTTAACCATAATTTTTTTGTATTTTTCACGTGGATAGGTTATTCATTACAATGAGACCATTTGGAAGAATCTTTGTAATTTTCACCTTAGTAGGATGCCCATGACAATTTGACCATTTCAAAAATCTTTGAATTTTACAAATAGACAGGTTGCTTGGTATATATATATCAATTCCAATCTTTCAGTTTTTCATAAACATCATCTTTTTCATTGCAAATCATATCTACTTTCTTTAAAGTGCACTTTTTAGCCCTCACACATCGAATAATGTGCTTTCTAGCCCTATTCATTTACTTTTTAGTGTGCTTTCTAGCCCTCATATACAATATAGTGTGCTTTTTATTCCTCACATATTGGATAATGCATTTTCTAGCCCTCGCCCATCAGATAGTGCATCTTTGGCCGTATCTCTTTTCTTTTAAGTGTGCCTTTAAGCCTTCATCTCCTAGATAGTGCGTCTTTGAACCCTATCTCTTTTCTTTTTAGTATGCCTTTGAGCCATCATCTCTCAAATAGTGCATCTTTGAGCCCCATCTCTTTCATTTTCAGTATGCCTATGAGCCCACATCTCCTATATTATGTGCTTTTGAGCCCTATTTCTTTTCTTTTGAGTGCGTCTTTAAGCCTTTATCTCCTAGATATTACACTTTTGAGCCTTATCTCTTTTATTTTAAGTGTGCCTTTGAGCCCTCATCTCTCGGATAATACGCCTTTGAGCCCTATCTCTTTTATTTTGAGTGCGTTTTTGAGCCATATCTCTTTTCTTTTAAGTGTTCTCTTAAGCCTACATCTTTTAAATTATGCACCTTTGAGCCCTATCTCTTTTCTTCTGAGTGTAACTTTGAACCCTTTCTCTTTTCTTTTAATGGTGCATTTAGGCCCCCTTCTCTCATATAGTGTGTATTTGAGCCCTATCTCGTTTCTTTTAAGTGTGCTTTTGAGCCCTATCTTTTTTTAGTGCATCTTTAAGCCCTTATCTCCTAAATAGTGCATCTTTGATCTATCTCTTTCCTTTGAATATGCCTTTGAGCCCACATCTCCTAGATTATGTGCCTTTAAGCCCTATCTCTTTTCTTTTAAATGCACTTTTGAGTCCTCATCTCCAATATAGCATGCCTTTGAGCCCTATCTCTTTTCTTTTAAGTGCATCTTTAAGCCCTATCTTTTTTTCTTTTGAGTGTGCCTTTGTGCCCTCGTTTCCTAAATAGTATGTCTTTAAGCCCTATCTCTTTTTAGTGCATTTTTGAGCCCTCGTCTCTAAGATAGTGCGTCTTTGGGTCCTATCTCTTTCCTTTTAAGTGTGTTTTAAGCCCTAACATCCTAAACAGTACAACTTTGAGCTCTATCTCTTTCCTTTTGAGAGCGCATTTGAGTCTTTATCTCCTATAGTATGCCTTTAAGCCATATCTCTCTTTTTTTACTAAATCTTTGGGCCCTCGTCTCCTGCATAGTGTGCCAGTGAGCCTTATCTTTTTCCTTGCAGTGCACTTTCTAGCTCTATCTCTTTTTCTTTTTAAGTGCACTTTCAAGCCCTCACTTTTAATGCTTTAGAAATGATTGACAATTTTTTAATCTAGTAAATCCATATTTTCTCATTTGTTCTACCTTGGAAACCAAGAATTTTCAGTTTACTAGAGTCCTTAACTACACTTAAAGCACAATGGTCTCGAAAATAAATCAAATCATCTCCTTGGCCGAACTGCCGAACTGACCAGCCCTTCTAACCTTATGAAACCTATGATTCCTAGACTATCGAATCTGATTCCTATAGCCCCAAGACTAACATCACTATCCTTATCACCTATCACATCAAAATTAATGTTAACAACCGGACTAACATGTCTCTCACGCCTCCTAGCATGATTTCCATCCTGATTAGCCTTATGATGTTCCCCATCAGCACCACACCTTTCCAACCTTTCATGCAAACTACCTATCAATAAATTAAACCTCTCTACCATTTATGTGAGACCTTGAATCTAAAGTTGTAGTTGGTTCGTCTCTATCTTAGATACTTTTTCTTGCTTTTCCTCAGCCATCACAAATTTGCAAAATTTTGTTATTGGTATAATAAAAAAAAAATTGTGTTTTCTCATCCACACCCTCATGTGTTTACTCTCCTTTTTTTATTTCAATTAAAGCCTTCAATTATAAGTAAATTCAATGCTAGAAGTCTGTATTAATGGTGTTCGCATAGATAATATCAAGACGAGGTGAAGACATGACATGAATAGAGTTTACAATATGAAAACACTTATTTGAACCAAATCCTGACCCTAGATTATGTTTCATCATCCACTCCCTCACGTGTTACTTTCCTTTTGTGTTTCACTTAAAACACTTATTTGAACCGAATATGGACCCTAGACTAAACGACATGCACTTGAGCTAAAACCTGATAGTTAGTGCATTTTCAACCCAAATAAATATAATATCAATTTTAACACAATTACAATAACGTTTGATATGCTGACGCGAAAGAAATAAGTAACAACCCATTTTTATCTGAATTTGGAACCCTAAGAAATTGATGCCCAAATGAGTAGAAAATTTATAATTGGTGTATTCTCACCCCAATAACTAGAATATAAAATTTGAGTCAATTCTGAGGTATTTTGATAGGTTGACTCAAAAAAGATGTAATCAGACCATTTAACCCAACTAACATTTTTCATGTGTATTTCTTCTTCTTTTTCTTTACTCTAAGAAGAACAATACTAATGAAAATAAATAAGAAATGATATAGGAAAGAAAAAAAAATGATGAAAACTAACACTATCAAAAACATAAAACAAAAATGCAAGAAATAAGGGATATAACTTGATTCCGGAGCCCAACTCTAATATCAACTGATGCAGACCTCTTGATCATAAAGTCAAGTAGCTCCTAATAAAAATGATACTTCTCTAAGGAAGCCAAAAATCAGGTTTAAGAACCTTGACCTAGAGTTAAGTTGTAACTCAGAATCAGAGGTATTAGAATTTGCAAATTGACACCACAAGGTCAGTTATACCATGATAAGTCAGGTTTTCTTGTTTGTCACAACAAAAAACACATTTTCTTTAAGCAAAACACAATAATATTATTAATCTGAAGGCTGCTGAAATTCACAGTAATGAAAATATTATATAGTCCTTAGATAATTAACTCTCCAATTCAACCTTGTAACTGCCCATCATAAACCCAAACTTAGCTAGGATTTTTGACAAATCCTTTTAGGAAAAGGACCCCAACACCCTTATTAATCCTAGCCACTTTTAGACCCCATATAGCCCAAGCCCATGCACATTCACAAGGCTTAAATTAGATTTTGGATGAAATCAACTCCTCTATAATTGAGTTGAAGCCATCAACATCAACAAGGTTAGGGTACTGTCAAATGAAGATTAAGGAATTAGATGTACCAAAGAACACATTCAGGACTCGATACAGGCATTATTAATTTTTGGTGTTACCGTTGAGGTTGACAAATGCCCCAACCATCTTCATGGACTTGATGAATCCGATCTTCCAACTGTATCGTGATAAATATATGGTAGTGTTTATTGATGACATCTTGATCTACTCGAACTCCTTTAAGGAATATAAAGGACATTTAAGACAAGTTTTGCAGACTCTAAGAAACCACAAATCATATGCTAAGCTAAACAAGTGTGAGTTATGGCTGGAAAGGGTAACATTTCTAGGACATGTTGTTTTGTAGAAGGTGTCTTTGTAGACCCCTAGACCCCTAGAAGGTTGAGGCAGTCTTAAAGTGGGAGAGACCAACTATGGTGACCGAGATACGTAGTTTCCTAGGGCTTGTAGGATACCACAGAAGGTTTATTGAAGGGTTTTCTTGATCATAACTCCCTTGACACACTTAACTAGGAAGGTAAAAAGTGGGTATGGTCAAAGGAATGTAAGGAAAGCTTCCAAGAATTAAAAAAGAGGCTTACCATCACTCTTGTGTTAACACTTCCCTCAGGAATCGAGGGCTTTGTGGTCTATAGCGATGCCTTAAGGAAAGGACTTGGGTGTGTCTTAATGCAACAGGGGAAGGAAATCACCTATGCATCAAGATAATTAAAGACTCACAAAGAGAATAATCTGTTGTATGACTTGGAATTAGCCGCTGTAGTATTTGCTTTGAGAAATGGAGACACTACCTGTACGAGTCTTATACTCAAATTTTCACTGACTACAAGAATTTGAAGTATTTGATGTCACAAAAAGAGTTAAAGATACAACAAAGAAAGTGGATAGAACTCATTAAGGACTATGACTGCACCATAAAATACCACCCTGCAAAGGCAAATGTAATGGCAGATGATCTCAGTCATAACAATAAAGCAACTTTGAGTAAGCCAACATTATGGGAGGAATGACCACTAACAAAACTGAAAGATATGAGGACAGAATTGGGTATTAATTCAAGAAGGGTAGTAATGGCTCAACTGACGGTGTGACCAATGTATCAGAAACAGATACTACAACCCCAACTTAGAGACATTAAGGGGTCCAAGATAAGAAGAAATATGAATATCAGGATGGGAACTCCATTCCGAGTGACAGAGGATGATGAATTAATGATGGGACAATGACTGTATATGCTCGACAACGAAAAGGTTAAACGAATGGTTTTACGAGAAGCACATGAATCCAAGTTTTCCATGCATCATGGGAGCACCAAGATGTACCAGGATCTAAAACCTCATTACTGGTGGCCTATAATGAAAAGAGAGATAGTCGATTATGTAGCGAAGTGCGGTATTTGTCAACAAGTTAAAGTAGAACATAAAAGGCTAGCAGGACCATTACAATCACTACAAATTCTAGAATAGAAGTGGGAAATGATCACCATGGATTTTGTATCGGGATTCCTTAAGGGAAAGAAAGGGAATGATGCAATATGGGTTGTCTTAGACCGCTTAACAAAGTCTGCGCTATTCCTACCAATAAAAATGACTGATACAATGACAAACTTGCCAAGATTTACATAAACGAAGTTGTAACACCTTGCACATTCTCATGTGTTTATACTTATTTCCATTGATCGAGTATGTAAAAATACGAGTAATTTTTTTATTTAAGAAAAGTCTCAACAACCTTTCAATAATTTTATTAATGAACACAATATATTGCATCTCTTTGTGAAATCATATTCACATAAATTATTTATAAGTTTATCTTTCTCTTAAAATACATTTATTATTTCTGTATAAAACTAGATAACTCGGTGACTCTAAGAAATTGATGTCCTTAAAGGAATTTACCTGTGACATACACAAAATTAAAAATTAAATCATATTAAACATTTGCATCATCCCAGTTACTAACATTTAATAACTATATGATCAAAACCAATTTCTTAAATCTTTCTTTAAGAACATTGATCTTATATTAATTTCTAACATTATGCATTTTCATCGTTCTCTGATAATTTTTATTTCCATGATTTTATTCGTCACATTATCATTCTTACGCATAACTATCTTTTAAAATAATTTAATATGCACTCTATTAAGATTTTACACTTGAAGTATCAGTAACTCCTTAACTAAAGCATGTTTTATAATAACATACCTAATAATATAAGATACCTTTAATTTATGGTAAATGTTCATCTTAAATGCAGGCCTATCACATAAATGAAAGGATGATTGATGAGTTCAAGTATTGAAATTGAAAGGACAAAGAGAGGGTCAAACTTAGAAAAGAAATGTTGGTGTAGTCCAAACTGGAACACTGTTCAGTAATTGGGTCATATATCGAGTTCTAGATGTCCAAATGACTTAAATTTTTAGGACAAATTTGGTAAGACATAGGCCTACAACTTTCATGTGGAGTCCAAGATTTAAAAAGGCCGTTTTCAAGTCCAAATTATAGCAACAACGGAGAAGTCCGAATCTGTTTTGCAGCCCAGACACTGTTCAGTGTTCAGCCTATATCTTGAGTTCTAGAAGTCCAAATGACCTTAATTTTTTTTTCCTGGAAAAGTAAGACAATTTCCTATAAATTTTATACGTACAGGTAGATCTAGTTCTAATGCTAACAATGACATTTTATTCAGACAAAAAGATAAGGATTTTCACCAAGTCAAGAGTTGGCCACCCACTCAACAATTAGTCATCAAATCAATCGTTCTAAATTTTAGCCTATAAAAGGAGTCATTTGCCATGCATTTAGGGGCTTGGTTATTCAGATCAAGAACTTGTTCTTTCTCTCTTTCTTTATATTTTTTTTGTAATTCTTAAGTTTTGCTTTCATTAATATCTTGTTTATGCTTTTCATTTCCTTTCCTTTACTTAGTTAACTTGTATCTTATTTATGTTCTTGTTTTGTTTATTTATGTTTCTGTCCTTCATTTTGTTTAGCTAAGTTCATTATGTCAAGGTGAAAAGATTACACTAGTAGTGTAAAAATAAGTATATTGTAAACTCAAACAAGGACCTTAATGTTTAATATTAACATGTCTTATCTTTTTATCGTACTAATTCTTAATACCTTGCTTGTTAAATGGTTAATCTAGATTTGTGTTGTATAACACTTGGTATAACAAACGCTTGGCACTCTCATAGCCTAACCGTATGGAACTTGATTTGTTGTTAACATAAGTTAGCATCATGAATTCCTGATTATATTTAAAAGTTTGGTGTTACTTAAATAAGATAATTAATATGATCATGTTAATAATTTATAATGAGCTATTAATGATAAATCATCTATTTGGAACCTCCTTTGTGTGTGGTTTCCAGTTGAATAATGAAAGTTTATACTATGCTTGTTTGAAATACCATTAGTGGATCCTCTAACCTTGATATTTGTTTTTATCATTGTTTAATCCTTACATGAATCTTTCATCTCAAAGTTCTCATCAACTTCTTCTTCATCATCTTCTTCTTCTTCTTCTTTATTATTATTATTATTACTATTATTATTGTTGTTGTTGTTGTTGTTGTTGTATTCTTGTTGTCTATAATTTATACAATTAACGAATGTAATTACATGTTGAAAAATCCATCTTTGAAATTGAAAATAGATTAGGTAAGCTTGAATGCATGTTATAATTTTGAATTGTAAAGTGTTACACAGACACACACAATTCACACTTAAGAAACCCCTTCATTTTTCCCTATTTGGCCAACACTTATGGCCTCCCTTTTTCCAAAATCTTCTTCATCAATTTTCTGTAATTTTTACACTTATTTAAGGTATTTCACGTCTATTCATTAGTTTATCACTTTCTTGCATTTCCCTCAAAATTGAATTAAGAACCCTAACTAGCAAAATTTAAAAATTGTTTGTAAAACTTACATAATTGAAATCAAAGTAAGCTAGGTGGATTAAGCACACCTTCCTTGTCATTTTGATGCCAAATTTCAAACCCTAAACCTGATCTCCACCTTAAATCTCCATTTTCCTTCTATTTCTTCATTTTCTCTCAACCGTAACACCCTCTCTCTCTACTATTTATCCTAAGTTTGATGTTTAGATCATGGTTTCACTCTTCCAACAAAAGTATTTAAGTTTCCATGGTTTTCCTTGGATAAAGTGACAAGTGAAGGCTTGAGGTGGTGAAGAACATTTGTTCTTCTTTGCTGCTACTTTTAGGTGGCTTTAAAATGAAGAACAAAAATGTTCTTCTTTAGAGTCAGCCTCCCATTTAAATGAGAGTTGACATGTTTCTTTCTTTCTTTCTTTTTAACAATGTGCCCCTAATTATACTTCTTAATATTTTTCAGGTATGCCCCTGGTTATCGATAATTTTGTATGATCTTTTTGGATTTCAATTGACCAGAAACCTTTACTCAAGTTTAAGCAACATGTTAGGAGGTAACTCCTAAAATCTTAGCCTAATCCAATGGTTGGATTGAGAGTTATGTTTAATAGCAAAAAACTAGATAGTTGGTAATTTTTACTCCAAAATCCAAATTTTTCGATGTTTTATTTTCTTAAATCATCAATATTTTAACTAATTCATTGGGGATTTCCATCCCTATAAATTTTCATTAAATTTAGTTCCATTCCAGGTTAAAAATTGCATGATTATATGCAGGCTTAGATCAACGGTTAGAGTCATTCTCGCGTAAAATCATATGTTATTTTTTTTAAAAAAAATTCTAAAATACTTTTCTAAATATTTTCACCTCAAATTTATAAAAATTTTCCATGTTAATTTTGTGAATTTTATTTGGGGGTTTATAGAGGTAGTACGGCTTCATGGGATCCTGGTATCCATTGTCTCAAATCATGATCCTAGGTTCACCTCTCGCTTTTAGCCAAGCATTCAACATGCCCTAGGGACAAGGTTAGACATGAGTATTGCATTTCACCCCAGACTGATGGCTAGTTGGAAAGAGTCTTTCAAGTTTTGGGAGACCTATTAAGAGCATGTGTGTTAGAGTTTGGAGGAAACTGAGAGGAACATATAGCATTGGTGGAGTTCACATACAGCAATAGCTATCAAGCGATGATAAGGATGGTCTTGTATGAAACTTTGTATGGTAAGTGGTCCAGGACTCCTTTATATTAGGAAGGAATCGGGGACAAGAAGTTGTATGACGTGGAATTAGTACAGGTCAACATTGAAAAAGTAAGAATCATCAAAGACTAGATAAAGCCGCTGAAGATAGACAAAAAAATGTGCAAATATGATGAGGAGACCCCTTGAGTTTAGCGTGGGGGATCAGGTATTCCCAAAGGTAACCCCGTGAAAAAACATGTTGAGGTTTGGACTGAAAGGGAAGTTAGTTCCCCGTTACATCAGGCCCTTTAAAATTTTACAACGTATTGGACCTATAGCCTACAAAGTAGACCTGCCACTGTAGTTTGATGAAGTCCATAATATGTTCCATGTGTCTTTGTTGTGAAAGGCCAATGTAGATCCCACTCGAGTACTACCCTAGATTTCGATAGAAGTCAAAGAGATCCTAATGCTCAAAGTGAGTCCCATAAAAATTCTAGATTATAGAGTGAAAGAGCTTTGAAATAAGAAGATCTTCATTGTTAAAATCTTATGGCAAAGCTCCCAAATAGAAGAAGAAACCTAGGAAAAGGAATCCAAAATAAAGAAGAAGTATCCCAAACTATTTGAACAGTCAGGTATGAAATATGAGTCGTTTTAATTTCGAGGATGAAATTTATATTAGGAGAAGAGAATGTAAAAACCAAAATAATTAAATAGCATAAGACAACCTGTTCTAGGTAGAAATCATGTTCTAGGTAGAAATCATGGGAGAAAAACTGACCTACTCTAGGTGGGAATTGTAGGGGAGGAAACCAGCCCTAAGATAATCCAAGAGATGGATAAGAACAAGGATGATTAGCACCAAAACTCCCCCATATCATTTAAGAGGAGTATAAATGCAGGAGAGGAAAAAAAATGACTTTTCCTCTCCCTTAAAACTGATAGTAGCCTTAACTGCAACCACTCCTTTCTCTTAAAGAAAAACCTACCTAAACCTAGTTGCATGTTGTCTTCCTTGAGTGTTTGAGTGAAGCGAGAGTTAGAGAAAAGAGTGATGACTGAAACCACGAAAGAAGAAGGAGCATAAAAGGCTCGACTGGTGCAGCAGAAGAAGAGGAGAAGAAAACCAAGAGGAAGAGAAGAACAAAATCACCAAAACCTTCCCTAGAATTGTTAAAATTATGAGGTAAGAAGTATCACTTCCTTGGCTGGTTGTTACCTCATGATTTCGGACAAAGAAGAGGGAGAAAACTCAAAATGGAAGATTAGGGTTCTTACACTTTAACTCAAGATTAAACAACTAAATAAGAAGATCTAAGTAGAGTAAGTAATTATAGAACACAATTGTAGACCCTTTACAAAAGAAATATGAATGATTTTGAGTATATAAACCTAAAGGAGGGCAGACCAAATTGAAAGGATGGATGGAATGTGAAATGAAATGATGAAGTGCATAAATTGTGATCTTGTTAGACTCATAGAACATGCTTGAGCTGAAACAAAATTGATGTTGATGTTATTTAATTACTTATATTAGTGAAGAATTTATGTGATTATGAATCGAATATATGAATGTGTGATATAGCATATTCTTGGGAACATATTTGTGTTAGAAATAATAAAATGCATGTGAAAATTTGAAAGAGATGGACTACTATATTTGACTAAGAAGATGAAACACGAAAGAAACATTGCATGATGAACCCTTCAAGAAACAAGATATAGGATGGAAATTGAACTATTTTGTAATATGAATTGGCTATTAATTTGTGTTGATGAATTGGAATAATGCAATTGAGAACATGGTATGAATGATCGTTAACAACACTATGTTTGGTCACAGAATGATGGTGAGGAGAACCTTTGGAAAATGTACATGTTGAGACTTGATTGTATATTGTTTGATAACCTTGTGATGAACTTGATGAGATTGTGAAATGAATGTGGTTTTGCTCTTGTCCATGTTAAGTAATACATAATAAACTAGAGTGCCTAGAACACATGTTATCATGCTACGATGAATGAAAATTAATGTCAACATTTGAGGAAATTATAGTGTGTGTGTGTGTGTGTGTGTATATGTATATATATATATATATATATATATATATATATATATATATAAGTAATAAGGGTTGCGGCCACCTTAAAAGGTGGCGATTGTTAATACATTGTTTTTATTAGTGTTGATGGATGCAAGCTATTGTCATGGGATAAGAAAATTGCTTATCACTTTTATTTCATAAATTTAGATGTGATTTGGTTATGGTCTATGTCTGAACCAGGTTGAGGTATGTTATAAGAAGGAAAGCTTCGCATAGACCTTATGCATAACCTAGGGACAAGTGGTGCCAAAAGTGACTTAGTTTTCATCAATGATTTTTAGGCAGCAGTGACTTAGTTTTTGCTGATGATTTCGGGGCTAGCAGTGACTTAGTTTTCATCAATGATTTTTGGGCAGTAGTGACTTACTTTTCGCTGATGATTTTTGGGCAGCAGTGACTTAGTTTTCGCTGATGATTTCGGGGCCAGTGGTGACTTAGTTTTTGCTAATGATTTTTGGGTAGTAGTGACTCAATTTTAATTAATGATTTCTAGGTCAGTAGCAACTTAGTTTCACTAATGATTTTGTGTGTCAGTAGTGACTTAGTTTTCATTGACAATTTTTAGGTCAGTAGTGACTCAATTTTCATTAATGATTTCTAAGTCAGCAACGACTTAGTTTTGCTGACGATTTGTGTTCCAACAATGACTCAATTTTTGCTGATAATTTTTGATGTCAACGACTTAGTTTTTGCTGATTATTTATGAGTCGGCAGTGACTCAGTTTTTGTTGATAATTTCTGGTTCAGTAGTAACTTAAGCTTTGCTGATGATTTCTAGCTCAGCAGTGACTTAATTTCGCTGATGAAATTTCATTCCATAAATGATCTAGTTCTCATTGACGATTTCATCATCAATTTGGACTAACTCACTACGAGACTTAAGAATTAAACAATAGAATGTTCGTGGGTGACCTACATTTAAAATTAAAAGAAGTGTCTTAATATGATGACTTTTGTTGTATGATTATATGATATGAGAAACACTTGTATTTGAACATGTGTATTCTTGGAATGTGTATGGTATTAGTCTATGAGATTACTGAATGTGAAAAATACTAATTGGTGATCATTTGATGTATCAAGAGGTGCGTCTGGGATCAAGTCTTTGACCAGATAAGAACACCCCACAGGAGGAACAGGTAGGTGGTCTCCACCTTTTTCTTTTATAATATCGATTCTTTGAAACATTACGTTATAAAAGAATTGTTGTTATCTTGTTGTGATTACTATATCGCTCATGAAATAATTGATTGGGTATTGTGATTAGTTTCGGCTAATGGCATCCGAGATGGATGATCGAGTTTGAATATTGTGATTTGCTTTGGCTAATGGCATCCAAGATGGATGACCAGATTTGGATATTGTGATTTGCTTTGGCTAATGACATCCGAGATGGATGATCGTGTTTGGATATTGTCATTAGCTTTGATTAATGGCATCTAAATTGAATGACTGGGTTTGAGTAATATGATTATTTATTGTTAGTGGTGTTCGTAAAGGGATGACCAGGATAAATTAAAGTAGTTAACCTCAGCCAATATATTAACTCCAATCCCTACAACTCCTATAGAGAGGTTGAGATGTGTGAGTAAGGACAATATAGTTGATGAAATAATAAGGGTTGTATTATATATTCAAGAAGTAAAGAAAGGAATATATTCACTTAGGTTAATAAAGGAAAGCAACAATAATGTTCTTTTATTTATTTATTGTCATGTTAAGATTGTTTATAATTCTTGTATTCATTTTTGCACTGTATTAAGGACGTCACACAACCAAGTTTTGTAGGAATCTCTTTTCACGGGTCCCCATGTTTTGTTATGAACCATGTAACTATATTAAAGATGTTGTGTATTTTTTATAAACAAGCTAGCATATTAGTCTTAAATTGCTAAACGACACTTTTATAAAGACTTGTAAATATAACTAGAATAGAAATAAGGATGAAGTCTTATGAATATGTAAATATAATGATATGGTGCATGTATTGTGAATTATTTTTTATTAAGATGTTGAATTCTAAGATTATATGAGTATTGTATTATACAAAATGATGATATCTATATGAAGCAACGATGGTGAAATGATATAAAAATAATTCCACCATTATCGGGTCGTTATGTATGAACATGAGATCATGAATGATATGAAATCCTGAGTTATTATAGTATCCATGTTGGATAACCAAGAATGAATAATGAGATTAGCTTTGGCTGATGGCATCCATGTTGGATAGTCAGGAATAAATGTTAAAGATTAGCTTTGATTAATGACATCCATGTTGGATAGTCGCGAATAAGCATTGAAGATTAGTTTTGACTAATGATATCCATGTGGGATAGCCGAGAGTAAAGGATGAGGTTAACTCCAGTTAATGGGGTTCATACAAGGATCACTGGTAATGAGTGTTGTAAACCATCTCATTTGAAAGCATTTACTAATACAATGAAATAAAGAGTATAATGTGTTATTCACAATCGAAATTAATGTTTAAAAAACTATATACAAAATTGATAATAGTTAGGAATGAATAATTATGCATGGAAAAATTCTATATGTATAAGGATTCCTAGATAAAGTAAAATCATAATGAATATAGCTCAAATAAAATAATATGGCATAAGGTTGTATGAATAGATAAAGTAAAATATTAAAGATAGACTCGGTAAGAAGTTATCAATAGCTGGATTTGTTGGCAATCAAATGGGTTTGCCAAAATTATTGGCATTCGCAAGGGGATGACCGGATTATAACTAGTGGTTGTAGTATCGACGACTAAGTATGAGAAATGAATGATATTTAGTAATCATAGTATTGGTGACTAACAATAAGAAATGAATGATACTTAATGACTATAGTATCAGTGACTAAGGATAAGATATAAATTGATAGTTGATGATCAATTATTGATATCTAAGAATATGGAAACTTTTGATCTTTAGTTTCGCAAAAGAACGATGACCAAGGAAGTAAAATATGATTTAGTTAATCATAGGATGATGATATAGGTTCTTCTTTCCCTATGCTTTTATTTAAGTTGATAAGTCATTTAAATTAAATCGTGGGTAATGAAAGTTACTTCCTAATTGTTCCTAATAAAAAAAGAATTCATATGTTGTTGTTTCCAATAAGTAGAAACCATGGTGTTGTTGTTTCCAAATAATGAAAACCATTGAAACTATCTTCGATTGTATAATGAAAACCATTATGTAAAATAATTAATTGATGCTTAAAAGTGTATATGATGGGGGGGTTGATTGGTAACTTAAAACTTAATATTGTTTGATGTACTACTAAGACAAAGCAAATGTTAATGGGGTAATAATATAATAAATGATTATGATACCTAGAAAATAGAAAATATGTGTAATGACCCAAGATTTCCAATCATTTCATGATCAAAATTCATGCTATTTTTATTTTGGTAAACCATTATGTTAATGATGTTTTTCACATTAGTATTCCAAGAACTAGCCAATAGGTTTTATTAATTGGTGGAGTACAATACCCATATGATTTCATAAATCAACATCTCTATATAAGGGAACTCAATACACATACCCATAACATTATATTTACATATTCATAAGTTTACATTCTTGTTCTGATATAGTTATTGTAACACCCCATACTTTCATATATATTTATAATTATTTTCCTACGATTTGGTACATAAAAATACGAGTGATTTTTTTTTTTTTTTACAGTTATCATATAAAAATCTACCTAAATTTCCACTAAAATTTTGGCAAAGTCTCCCCTATACTGGGAGGTCCCAAGTTATGGACATATACCTTGTTTACACTTCTAATATCTCACATCTCATAACTCATTCACGACCCAATCATCCCAGGTCTCAATCCCACAAACATCATCATCATCATAACCATAATATTCATAACATACATTGAACAACAAATATCATTATAGATGAATAAATGAGATAAACCGCATACATGAAACATGATTGTATGAATTTTAGAGTTAAGTTCATATATTCAAGTTTAAACATCAATTATATAAATTAAGTTATATAAATGTTTTAATATTTTAAAATACAAGGATATACTCCTTAGAACTACATAATAAAAAGTGAACAAAAGCTAGGATTTACTCCTGTCGTGCATGCAATGGTCTTGAAACAAAATACATATTATTGAAACATGAATATTACAATAAGTATAGTAACACAAATATCCAACAATTTAAAAAGGAAAACATGTATTTATATTATATTCACTTCTCTATTTTTATTTCCATTGGAACTCTTTCTTATTTAATTACTAAAACCGTTTCATCTTCCATTTTTAACTTCCATTCAAGATTCCATAAGATCAACCACAACTATTTCTGCCTAACTCATTGTTAATACCAATTTCACAAGTATCATCATCACCTCATAGGCGTCGATGCTTAGCAATCCCCTTACCTCGGACCTTAACATACACTAAATGTATGTTAGTCGATGCATGATGATCCCCTTACCTAGGATCCTAACATACACTAAATGCATGCTAGTCCATGCCTCATAGGTGTCGATGCATGGTGATCCCCTTACCCAGGATCCTAGCGTACACTAAATGTATGTTAATCCATGCCCTATAGGCGTTTATGCATGGTGATCCCCTTACCCGAGATCCTAACATGCACTAAATGTATGCTAGTCCATGCCCAATAGACATCGATACATGGTGATCCCCTTACCCAGGATCCTAACATACACTAAATGTATGCTAGTCCATGCCCCATAAGCATCGATGTATGGTGATCCCCTTACTCGGGATCCTAACATACACTAAATGTATGCTAGTCCATACCAATTTCACCTATTAATATTGTCATTCTTTGTCCGACCATAGTAATCATTACAAATTTTCATTTCAAACATGACTCGTTTCTTTTTGAAGCTCAGATATAATATCACATGTTCTCCAAAGGGAAAGGACCCAAGTTTTCACCCTTTAACGCATCTAAATAGTCGTTTTAGCAACTTTTCGAATCTGCGAGTAGAGGTCATATTTCGACCTCTCCTTAGATTTTTAACTATATTTGGAGTTCTAGGACTCCATTTTAAGTGAGGTTGGTCTCTTCAGAAAGCTAAGACATGGGGCTACAAGTCCCATTAGAGAGGAGAACCTAGTTCTGCGCCCAAGACACTTGAAATGATTCATCAACAAATTAGACCTACTGCCCTATAGGCGGTTGGTGTCCTATAATTGGAGTTCTATAGCTCCAAATTGAGTAAGACCAGTTTTCTTAGTTAGTCAGCATCCAAAAATACAATTACTATGAAGGAACCTGATCCTAATTCCCTCATCCTCCTACTCAAATTCCCTCCACAAGTCAGGAGATGAATCTGTCCAGATTCATTAACCTTTTCATTTATATACAACATCCACAATTCAACCTTTTCTCTTTATCTCAACCCCTAGCCACATCACATACCATATAAAAATGAAAAAAATATCTTTTTAAGAGCCAATTTATCCTAACTAATTGGTCTATATCGTTGTACGCAAGGTACTCTTATTCATTCCAATAATATCATCATAAGTTTGATACATATCAATAAATGTAAGGCACTCATATTCATTCCAATTATATCATAAATAGTTGATACACATCAATATATGCAAGGTACTCATATTCATTCTAATATTTATCGAAGCAATAAAACAATAAATTCTGAAAGTTATCAATGAGTTTACACAAATTGAAAAGACAAGGTGCGATGCACCTACCTGTTTCCCCAATCGATTGAGTCCCTTCAACTCCTGACGACCCTGCTCCAGGCATCTCTTCTGTTTGAGAATCAAGAGATACAATTAGTACCCTCTTCTAATTTTATCACAATATGTGTTCTCATAGTATTGCAATCTCATTCATATAGGTATGGCTCCCTATAAAGCCTTATATGAAAGAAAATATCTTGCTCCGGTATGCTTGGATGAAGTTGGTGAAATGAAAATTTTAGGACCAAAATCAATGCAAATGACCACTGATAAGGTCAAGATGATTGAGGAAAGGATGAAAGAAGCCCAAAAAACACTAAAGAGTTACATATATAATCGAAGGAGACCATTGGAGTTTCAAGTAGGAAACCAAATGTTTTATAAGGTCGTACCTTAGAGAAACATTATCCATTTTGGAATGAAGGGTAAATTGGCACAAAGGTATATTAATCCATTTGAAATCATAGAAAGAATTAGACCTATTGTTTATCAATTGGCATTGCCACCCCCATTTAGTTTAAAATACAAAATGTATTCCATATATCATTACTTCGAAAGGCAAAGATGGTCCCTCACAAGTTTTGCCACAAATACCAAGGGAGATTCATGAGGATTTAACCCTAGAAGTAAAACTAGTGAGGATTTTAGATTAAAAGGAAAAGGAATTGAGAAATAAGAAGGTTCCTTTGATAAGACTGCTATGGAGAAATTCTCAAATAGAAAAGAAGACATGAGAAATGGAATCCAAAATGAAAAGACATATCCAGACTTGTTTCTAAACATATGTATGAATTTAAATTTCAGGGATGAAAATTTTATAAAGGAGAGAGTGTAAACCTCAAGTTAAAATTTTAGAGAAATATTGAAGTAGAAAATACCTCAAGAGAGTCTAAAATGAGTAATTGATTGTACAAAATAGTTACGGACCCTAAGGGTTGAAGATGAAATAATTAAGTGTGAGTTTTCAATTATAGTGGAATCTTGAATATAAGAAAAAATCAATAAAATCAATAAATATAAAATATAAATTTTGAAACAATGTGTTTTTCAAAGGATAGTCAAGGAATATGAATAAATTTGATCCATTATGCTATCAAATTTTATCGAAAACTTCGTAGAATTATTTAAGAGACATAGGACAATAACAAAACTATAAATTAACAAAAAAATCCAACTCTCTTTCTTATATGAAACTGCCAGCCATGAATAGAGAGAATGAGTTTTTTTATTCTCTTATTCCTTGCTTTTTCTCCAAATTTCTTAGGTAAACTAGGTTTTGAGATATCATAGGTGGGATTAGTGGAGTTAAAACACATAAAAACAAGAATTGGGAGTGATTAAAGTGAAAGAAAAGTAAGGTTTTTGACACGATCAAAAGATTGATGTCTTCTCCTAAGTGCAGGAGTGTCGAAGTAATAAATAACCCAGCAAGACCAGAGTCGAACCACAGGGAGCTTAACTATATAAATTATAAATAATAATAATAATAATAATAATAATAATAAGTTAAAGAGGACTTTGAGATGTAAGATTAATGTGAGGATTCAACAATGATAAAAACAAATGTCAAGGTTAGAGGATCCACTAATAGTATTAGAAATAAGCATAGTATAAACTCTTTTTATTAATCAACTCGAAACCACACATAAAGGAGGTTCCAATTGGATGATTTATCCTTAATAGTTCATTATAAATTTTTAACATGATCATATTAATTATCTTATTTAAGTAACACCAAACTTTTAAATATTGTCAGGAATTCATGATGCTAACTTATGTTAACAATAAATCAAGTTCTTTTCATAGCACAGGTGTAGGTTATACCATATGGTTGGCTATGAAAGTGCCAAACATTTGTTGTACCAAGTGTTATACAACACAAATCTAAATTAACCATTTAATAAGCAAGGTATTAAGAATTAGTAAGATAAAAAGATAAGACATGTTAATAACAAACTTTCTTGGATATAAACATTAAAGCCCATGTTAAGTTTATATATACCTATTCTAACACCGTTAATGAAACCTTTTCACCTTGACATAATAAACTTAGCTAAATATTATAAAGAAGAGAAACATAAATAAACAAGAGAAGAACATAATTATATAAGTATAGTAAAGGAAATGAAAGACATAAACATGAGATTAATGAAAATATAACATGGAATAAAACTTGAACATTACAAAATATAAATAAAGAGAGCAAGAGCAAGATCTTGATCTGAATAACCAAGATGCCTAAATGCATGGCAAATGCCTCCTTTTATAGGCCAAAGTTTAGAACTATTGATTTGATGCTTAATGGTTGAGTGGGTGGCCACATCTTGACTTGGTGACAATCCTTATCTTTTTGTCTGAACAAAACGTCATTGCTAACGTCAGAATTTAAATAGACTTAACCATGAAAGTTCTAGGAAATTGTCTCAGCTTTCCAACAAAAAAATTAAAGTTATTTGAACTTCTAGAACTCGAGATATGGGTTGAACACTAAACAGTGTCTGGGCTGCAGGACAGATTTAGACTTCTTTGTTGTTGCTACAATTTGGACTTGAAAACAACCTTTTTAAATCTTGGACTCCCATGAAAGTTTTAGGCCTATGTCCTAGCTTTCCATCCATATAGAGCAGACCTAAATCCAAGATCTACAGCTCCAGATATGAACCAATGATCGAACAGTGTTCCAGTTTGGACTGAACCAGCATCTCTTTTTTAAGTTTGACTCTCTCTTTGTCTTTTAAATTTCAGTAGTTAAATTCATCAATCAATCCTTTGATTTATATGATAGGCCTGCATTTAAGATGAACGTTTACCATAAATTAAAGGTATCTTAT
>CM031995.1:14802061-14818595 GCA_018804465.1 Populus tomentosa
CTAGCCGCGGCGCATGATTTCTTTTTATTAAAAAAACTCAAGCGAGCAGAACATAATCCGTTAAGGTAGATGATATGTGTGAAAGCTTGAAAATTCATAATTTAAATATATTGATGACTTGGTGGAAACTCTATAAAATCTTAACAAAAGACTTCACTATGATAAGTTGAATAATGAGAAATAAAATACAAATTGTGGTAAATTATAAACCTCAAATTAAATTTTATAATGTTAATAAAATTATTAATAATTTAGAATAAAAAATGAGATAGGTTAGTTAAAATAAAATAGTATTGAATTATTAAAAAAGAAATTTTAGAGAGAGAGATTTTTCACTTGGTATTTTAAAAATGGACTGAGAAAAAGCATTTGATTGAATGAAAAAGGTACCCAAACTTGACATAAGGATGTTTTAGTAAATACGAATAGATTTGCTATATAAATAGCAAAATTATATATAAAAAAAAATACTTAGGATGTCCGAGAGAGAGAGAGAGAGAGAGAGAGAGAGAGAGAGAGAGAGAGAGAGAGAGAGAGAGAGAGAGAGAGAGAGAGTACCTTTAGAGTAGAAAATCAAACGACCATATATCCGTATTTCACCATTGGATCGGGCTAGGGTTTGGATATATTATGCTCCTCACCACCCTCTAATATCTTATCATTGGGATCTGAAGGCTCTAGTTTTGTGTGATATATATAGCCCTCACAACATTTTTCAAGGAAAACCTGCAAGAAAATCAGTCACAGTCGTTGGCGGTTTCCTCCTTTATCCACCATTGGAGCTTCCTCAATTTTAGATATGTTGGTCATATTGATGAGCTCGTCATTCTGAACGGTAGAGATCGGGATTAGAGACTTCGACAAGAAGTTATTCATCGGTGAACAATAAATCACTACCAGAAACTCGTTAAATACCAATGGAATCCCCGACGGAATATTTCTGTCAGTATTTTTCGGTCGAAATTACCGACGAAATATTTCTGTCCGTAATTCGGTCGGTAATTACCGACGGAATAGAACCGTCGGTAATTACCGACCGAATTACGGACAGAAAGTTCAGAATTAATGAAAAAAAGGCGGGTACCTGAGGTGGAGGTTTTAACGGGTGATTTTTCCGACAGAATCACCGATGAATTCAAAACCTGGGACCCGTACGGGTGACATGACCGGTTCACCGTAAAAAATACCGATGGAATCACCGACGGATTTGAATGCCGATGATATTACAAGTTTATTTACAAGTAATATATTTACAAGTTTATTTACCTAACTTAGTTAATTAATATATACATGATGTCATTATAATTTTATAGAGGTTCGATAGAAGTCATGGATGATTGTTCATGGATGTATCTAGATTCACCCAAGGATTGCGGAGGATGGATTATTGTAATGGGGTTCAGGGTTTTATTAATTTCGCAACATCTATTCCCAGAAATTTTACTAGAGGCGATATTAGGTGTCTATGCAGGAAGTGTCAAAATAAAAAGTATTTGCATCCAGATGTTGTAATGATGCATCTTCTACACAAAGGGTTTGTGAAGGATTACGAGTGTTGGTATGCACATGGAGAGGTATTTGTTAGTAATAGAAGAATGGGAGAAACGGTGGTTGGGTCAACTTCTAGTGCTAGCAACGTGCATGAAGCGGCAAATGACAACACTAATCCTTACAGAAACATGGTTATGGATGCATTGAGAATGAATCAAGGTAATGTCAGTCAATGTCCAATCATAGAAGAAGAACCTAATGCAGAGACAACTAGGTTTTTTGATTTGTTGAAAGATTCTGACGAACCATTATGGGATAGCTGCACAAATCATAGTAAATTATCGGCCGTGGCACAGGTGTTCACCATCAAGCTAGATCACAGGCTGAGTGAGACCGGGTATGACAAAATTATTGATTGGGCAAGAAGCATTTTACCTGAAGGGAACAGGCTCAAAGAGAACTTCTATGCTGCGAAGTCCATGATGAAACCCCTCGGTTTAGAATACCAGAAAATTGACATGTGCCCTAACTTCTGCATGTTATACTACCTAGAAAATGCTGAGATGACCGAGTGCATGACATGCGGGCATTCCCGTTACAAACCCAAAACAGGCAGGGAAAAGACTCTAGTGGCATATAAAAAACTTAGATATTTCCCGATTACACCTAGACTGCAGAGGTTATTCATGTCATGAAGGACTGCTGAGCACATGACATGGCACCAAACACATGATGCGGTTGATGGCGTGATGGTGCATCCTTCTGACGGCGAAGCGTGGAAACGCTTTAACAGTGTGCATTCTGACTTTTCAGCTGAATCAAGGAATGTCTGTCTTGGGTTGTGTACAAACGGATTTAACCCATTTGGGTCATTTGCTGCTCCCTATTCTTGTTGGCCGGTCATACTCACAGTTTATAACTTGCCACCGGGAATGTGTATGAGGCTGGAGGTCATGTTTTTATCTACTGTCATACACGGTCCAAGCAGCCCGAGGTGGAATGTAGATGTTTGTCTTCGACCGTTGATTGATGAGCTGGCGCAGTTGTGGTCCTCCGGAGCTCTGACTTATGATATATCGAGGAAACAAAATTTCCTTATGAGGGCGGCTTTGATGTGGACTATCAATGATTTTTCAGCTTATGGAATGCTTTCTGGTTGGAGCACACATGAGAAACTCGCATATCCATACTGCATGGAAAACAACAAGGCATTCACGCTAGTAAACGGAGGTAAAGCTTCTTTTTTTGATTGTCACCATCGCTTCTTGCCACTTAATCACAGGTTCAGAAAGAACAGAAAAGATTTCTTTGTTGGCAGAGTTGAAAAAGATGTTGCATCCCCGCGTCTTTCTGGTGAAGAATTGCATCATGTTGTATCAAAGTACGGTGACATTGTGTTTAGCCTTCAATCAGGTAAGCAAAAGTTTCCTGGTTTTGGTTTGACCCATAATTGGATAAAGCGAAGTATCTTTTGGGAGCTTCCTTATTGAAAGACCAATCTTCTCCGCCATAACCTTGACGTCATACACATCGAAAAGAACGTGTTTGAGAATATTTTCAACACCGTCATAGATGTGAAGGGGAAGACAAAGGACAACATCAAGTCTGGATTGGATATAGCTTTATACTATAACCGTAAAAATATGGAGTTGGTTTATGAGGAGTCACGGGTCGCAAAACCAAGGGCAAGCTTCGTGTTAGAGAAAAACGCACAACTACTAGTCTACAAATGGCTTAAGAGTCTGCGTTTTCTGGATGGACATGCATCAAACATATCAAGGCTTGTTAATATAGAGGACTGCAGATTGTATAGAATGAAGAGTCATGACTGCCACGTGTTTATGCAAACACTCGTCCCATTAGCTTTTCGTGATTTGTTGCGAAAGGAAATATGGGATGCACTGACGGAGATCAGTCAATTCTTCAGAGATATATGCTCCAGCAAGTTGAATGTTGAGCACATTGAGAGGCTTCAAACGAATATCATCGAGACACTATGCAAACTTGAGATGATATTCCCTCCTTTTTTTAACTCAATGGAGCATCTCCCTATACATCTACCGTTCAAGGCAAAAGCTGGAGGACCGGTCCAGTATAGATGGATGTACCCATTCGAACGGTTAGATATTACAGTTGCAATGGAATTCATATCTAAAAGTATTTTATATGTTTTTCTTAATTGGAAATACTTGAATTGTAATTCAATGCAGGTAATTGTTTAATCTCAAGAAAAAGGTTAAGAACAAGGCGCATGTAGAGGCTTCGATATCTAAGGCCTCTATTGTTGAAAAGATCTCAACATTTATCTCGTACTATTTTGAACCTCGTCTGAGAACAAGAATCAATCGCGTTCCACGGCATGATGATGGCAGTGAAGTGCCTTCCAATGGGAACTGGTCAATATTCTCCAAAACTAGAGGACCCACACCTAAAAATATCATATGAGGAAGATATTTGTCGGAAATAGAATTCAAACAAGCACACAACTATGTTCTATTTAACTGTGATGAGCTGAGACCATTTATTCAGTAAGTTTATATATGTGTAATACTAATTAAACTTTGTCAGTAAAATATTGGTAATTATATATTGTGAAATCATACACTCATTATCACTTGCAGGCAACATCGACAATATTTGCTCTCCAATAACTCGCAACTGACCGACTCCCAGATCTTTCAATTACAAGATGAACAATTTACCACATGGTTCAGAACACATGTAAGCACTATCACAAACTCATTCTAACTTGCAAAATTACTGTATGTATGCATGCCATTACGAGATTCTCGTTCATTTACCGTTTATTGATGTACATTACATGTATACAAGGTTTATCAAATGAGAAGAAGTGCGTCTAAGTCATTGTCTTCACTAAGCCTTGGGCCTGAAAGAAAAGTTAAGTACTACAACGGGTATTTTGTCAATGGATATGTTTTCCATACTGAAGAATACGGGCAAGGAAGAAAGACATACAACTGCGGTGTTTGTGTTAAAGGATCCACAAGTAGTGAGTTAGAAGTTGACTACTATGGTAGATTAGAAGAGGTTATCGAACTACAATATCATAGCGAGCAGAATACAGTGTTTTTATTCAAATGCTATTGGTATGACACGACGGACAGAGGAATCAGAGTTGATACACACCATGGTCTAGTCGAAATCAACTCAAAAGCTAGACTCCGCAACATAAACGATGTCTTTGTTTTCACAAAGCAATGTCAACAAGTTTATTACTCATACACCCCTTCATTTAGAAAGGATCGATCAAGAGTTGATTGGTTGTCCATTTTAAAAACGAAACCATGGGGTCGTGTCGAGGTTGTTCAGGATGAGAACGAAGAAACAAGTGTGCGGGATGAAGTCTTTCAAGTTAATGAGTTGGTTGAACCATATCGAGTTGCTCCTTCGATTGAATTGGAAGAAAATTCAAATTTTCGTGTTTCCGATGATAGTCTTGTTGATGTTGACGTAGAGGAGTTGAACGTTGTTTTGAGCTCTAGCGGACAAGCAAATGTCGATGAAGGTGATGATTATTCAATTGATGATGAAGAAGAAGATAATTCTGAGTAACTATCAAAACGAAGCCCTGTGTAAAACCCTTTTCTTCATGTAATTTACATTATGGATGATATATTTTGTAACATGAAATATATATTTATTGTTTAAGCATTGTTGCTATTGTTTTGTGCGATGGACAGTTTATCATTGAATTTTTTGCAGGAAGGTAAATAGAAAATACAAACACAACACCTCTTGTACATTGAACAATCACCGACGTCCATACCGATGGACAACCGTCTGTTGGAATATCACAGAGAGTTCAAAAATAATTACACCGAAATACCACAATCACTGACGTCCATACCGATGACTTCACCAACGCCCATACCGACGGATATCAGTCCGTCAGCATCTCACAGAGAGTTCGAAAATAATTACACCGAAATGCCACAATCACCGACGTCCATACCGACGGATATCAGTCCATCGGTATCTCACAGAGAGTTCGAAAATAATTACACCAAGATGCCACAATCACCGACGTCCATACCGACGACATTATCGACGTCAATACCGATGGATTAGGTCCGTCGGTAAGCTGTCGGTGGCAAATTTTACCAACAAAAATACCGACGGAATGTGCAAATTCCAAAGGGTGTGCATTGAATGCACCTCTAACCGTGTCAGCTTACCGATGGAATCACAGATGGACCGCGAAAATTTTGGAGGGTAATTAAAAAATTCGGTGCAAAATTCAAAACTTACCGACGGATTGTTGACCTTTTACCGACGGATGTAAAAAATTAATAATATTTTTTAATATCCGTCGGTAAAGCCGTCGGTAAATCTGCCATATAACTTCCAGAGCCCACCGCTTCGCTTCATTTTTTCTTCTCCTCCACTGCCCTGTAAATTTGATTTTTTTGCTCTCAATCCTTCAAGGCTTTTACCTTGAATCTCTAGCAAGATTAGTTGTTGTGAATCTTCATCATATTAAAAGTATGTGGTTTTTTCTATTTTATTTTATTTTCTTTTATTTTAGTTTTAGTTGTTTTTATTTTTGTTATTTTGTTGTTTTGGTGTTTTTTTTGTAATGTAGAAAAGTTTTGAATTGGACACATTATTAAGATATGTATATTTCATTCCTTTTCTTGATGTAGGTTTTTTTTTTGAATTTTTTGAATATTTTTTATTGTTGTGTTGTCGTAATTGTTATTAGTTAATTTATTGGATATTTGTTGTTAAAGTTGAATTTAACTTAGAATTAGTAATTGACTATGTTAGAATAATTAGTAATTTCACTCTATTATTGCATGATTTGTGTTTAATTATTTCCATTGATTTTAATTGTTAGTTTATATATTTTTTTAATTTATTGAATATAATTTATTGTTGTATTGCCATATATAATTATTGATTAATTTGTTGAATTAATATTCTTAATGTTGAATTTACCTTAGAATTAGTAATTGCATTTGTTGGAATAATTAGTAATTGCATATGTTTTTAATTGTTAGTTTATATTTTTTTAAAATTTATTGAATATATTTTATTGTTGTATTGCCATAATTATTTAATAATTTGTTGAATTAATATTGTTAATGTTGAAGTTATCTTAGATTTAGTAATTGAATATGTTGGAAGAATTATTAATTTTACTCTAACTTGATGATTTGTGTTTAATTGTTTCTATTTATTTTGAATTTATAGTTTTGTTGTATTGACATAATTATTGAATAATTTGTTGAATTATAATTGTTAATGTTGAATTTACCTTAGGATTAGTAATTGAATATGTTAGAATAATTAGTATAGATTGAGTCAATTGGTTGTGACTATTGGTAATATTTGCAGGTTTGTGGATTTTGGTAGTATCCAAGTATAGGGGAGGTGTTGCCGAATTTTTTTTAACATTTGAATTGAATTATATAATTATTTATATAAAATTGGTTAGATGCAGAGAATGAAAACCAGAGCTTCACGTATGGTCGCATCTAGTTCGTCTAGCAGCGACGAAAATATTTCCTTAGGTGCCTCTCAAGAAGACGCACCTACACCACTTGCGCCGTCAGCTGATGCTGCCTCTTCCAGCGATGTTTCACATTGTAGAAGCGGCGTGCCTTCGCAGCGGAATCGATGGACCCGCAAGTACAAGGCACAATGGAAGGACGATCTTTCAATGTAAGTTTATTAAGGTTTTAGTTTTTTTTTGTAAAAAAACAAATTTAAAACAAAATTATGAAGTCACTATTTAATTAATTTCAATTCTTTTCAGGTTCACAAACATTGAGGCCGCTTGAGTAATATCATCGACATTTAAAGCGTCGATGGAGATTCCATTGTTTCAATGGAGTTAGATATCCAGACATCCTGAATGGATGCCTCAAATCAATGCATGGTTTTCCAATTTGAGGTTCGTGTTAATATATAATTTTCAGCTTATTTCTAATAAATTCTTAATATAATTGTAAATAAATTATTAACATTTTTAAAAATTATTTTTTATACATAGAATCAATTCTGCTGGAACGAGGAACATAACAATGTTGTGAGGAGGGTGTGGGAAAATCACGCAGCAACTAGGTAACATCGAAAACAACACAAACTTTTTTTACAAAAAAATTTATGTTTTGAAATGTAATTTTTGCTTGCGTTAAGTAGGTTGCGTGATTTTTGGTATGAAGCAAAAAAAAGGCAAAAAAAACTGCGAGGGATAAGGGGTTTCAAGGCTGGAACGATGTTGCGGTTTGGAGGGATTTCAAACCGATATACATCCCGGAGGATATATGGCCGCACTATCTTGAGCACGTGACGTCTGAGCGGTTCACACGACGTTCACAGTCCGGTGCTGGCAATCGAAATCGGCCAATTCATGGCTCGATGACAACTCACACCGGAGCTCCGTTCCGTTTGCTGCACATGCGAAACGGATGGTAAGATTAATTTAAATGAAATATATCATTTAATTAATTTGTTGTTAATAATTTTTTTCATTATAGGCTACGTCTCTTTGACGTGAGCCGAGCCCTATAGAGCTGTTTGTGGAGACGCACATGCGGAGTCAAGACCGCCAAAAGGGGGTGCAACAGTTCGTTGACAGCCGCGCTCAACATTTTGTGGTATGTTTGTTCAACCATTTTATTTTGTAAGTTATTATTATGTTTATTGAATTGAATATGATGATAACTTTTTTTTATTTTCAGGAGACCTATAATAATCGGTTGAGGGAGACATACGGGGAGGACGATCCTTCGACCCATTCGGAATTCGATCCGGATTTATGGATGGAGGCTAGATCATCAGGTGGACCCGATAAGAATCGGATTTACGGGCTCTCCAACACTAGGGCCGACAACTTGCAGATGACCCGTACTGCTTCAACCGTCGGGAGCTCCCAATCAGTATCAAGCTCCCAATCTAAGGAGTTCGTGGCCTTGCAGCAAAGGTGCGACCACCTATCAGAGGCGTACACACAACTCAAAGAACAATACACAGCAGAATCTGCACAACAAAGAGCGGCCTATGAAGAGCTTCGTCAAATGGTCATGAACATAGCACAAGGTGGAACATGTGCACCCCATCCAAGTTGGTCGCATAACAACCAGCCTCCTCCTCCTCCTTCTCCTCCTCATCCTCCTTTATATTAATTTTTAATAAACATTATTTACATATAAAATTTCATTTAATGTTTTTTTGAAACATTTCATTTTGTAATGAATATTATTTATCTTTCATTTTTTTTTATGCTTAATATAAATTTTATTTGCATAATTGGTTTTTATTACCATTAATTTTTGTCATTTTATATTATGTATTCTAAATAATTATATATATAAAAAAACAATTACAAAGGGATTTACCGACGGACTAAATCCGTTGGCATTAGACAGTAGCCACGACCATCACCGACAAATTTCTAGACGGATAAATTCAGTCAGTGTTTTCATGACTCACCAACAGATTTACCGATGAAATTACTCCGTCGATATTATAACTTACCGACGAATTTGCAGACGGTATATTCTATCGGTATTTCAACAATTCACCGACTAAGTTACTGACGGAAAGTAACCATCAGTGAATTGTGATATCACCGATGGAATAACAATCCGTCGGTATTTTTAAAACGGGGAAATTTTTTTTTTGGCGCGCAAATTCCGTCTGTAAAACTATCTGTAAATGATTTTTTTGTTTTGCCGACTGATATAGTGACGGAATGTGGAATCACCGACGAAAGGTAAGCCGACGGCCGTATTCCATCAGTAATTTAGTCGATAAATAATTTACCGATGTACTATCAATCACATACCGACGGAAGGTAAAACTATGAATTCTTGTTGTGAATTGTCAATTTTCAGGTCAATTTGGTTTTGTTTCGATCTAGAAAGATCTATCTGTTAGCATGCTCTGATTTGTTGGTATGGGTTGCACAAAATAATGATGGTTAACTTCACCGTTGTCTTTTATTAGTTCTAATTGAGTTAGGAGAAACTTTAACCTTTATTGAAATGTTTATTTAAATTAGGTTAGCAAAAATAAAATAAATGGGAAATGTGGTGGCTTGATTTGTGTTTAACCATAAGAAACATGCTAATTATGATTTAAATTGAAGAAAAACTTTGGTGTCTTTCCTTGGGCATGTTCGACCAGATTATTGATAGTAGGAAAATAGAGATATTGGTTGTCCAATCCATGTATTGGGACTGAACAATTCGGTCATGCACATTTCAGCTGAGGTTAGGGCATCCAAATGATAAAAATGCATTTTGGGTTCTCACAAAGGGTGTATGTATGAATGTTATCTTTCAAACTAAACACAAAGCTTGTTTGACAGTGTGGTTGCAATTGCTTTTCAAGTAACTTTTCATGCCAAAATACATGCCAGTGATTTTTTTTATTTTTTAAAAAATATTTTTGACATCAGCACAGTAAAATGATTTAAAAGTACTAAAAACATATTAATTTGAAGTTAATAAAAAAAAATTCAAATTTTTTCAAAAGCGCTTTTGAAACACAAAAACAAACAGACCAGAGTTATAGAACTCCAGATATGGACTAAAAATGAAAAAAATGTTGAATCATCTTCTACTAGATGATTAGTACTTAAAAGTGCATTTTTATCAAGGTTTTATATTATCATTTTGCACTTGAAGTATCAATAACTCCTTAACTAAAGCATGTTTTATAATAACATACCTAATAATATAAGATACCTTTAATTTATGGTAAATATTCATTTTAAATGTAGGCCTATTACATAAATGAAAAGATTGATTGATGAGTTTAAGCATTGAAATTGAAAGGACAAATAGAGGGCCAAACTTAGAAAAAAGATGGTGGTGGAGTCCAAACTAGATCACTGTTCGGTAATTGGATCATAACTCGAGTTCTAGATGTCCAAATGACCTCAATTTTTTAGACAGATTTGGTAAGACATAGGCTTACAACTTTCATATGGAGTCCAAGATTTAAAAAGGTCATTTTCAAGTCCAAATTATAGCAACAACGGAGAAGTCCGAATATGTCCTGCAGCCCAGACATTGTTCAGTGTTGAGCCCATATCTCGAGTTCTAGAATTCCAAATGACCTCAATATTTTTTCCTGTAAAGATAAGATAATTTCCTATAACTTTCATGAGTACAGGTGATTCCAGTTCTGATGCTAGCAATGCGTTCTATTCAGACAAGAAGATAAAGATTTTCACCAAGTCAAGAGTAGGCCACCCATTCAACAATTAGTCATCAAATCAATAGTTTCAAATTTTGGCCTATAAAAGGAGGCATTTGCCATGCATTTAGGAGCTTGGTTTTTCAGATCAAGAACTTGCTCTTACTCTCTCCTTTTATATTTGTTTTTGTAATTCTTAAGTTTTGCTTTCATTAATATCTTGTTTATGCTTTTCATTTCATTTCCTTTACTTAGTTAACTTATATCTTATTTATGTTTTTATTTTGTTTATTTATGTTTCTCATGTTCTTTATGTTTAGCTAAGTTTATTATGTCAAGGTGAAAAGGTTACACTAATGGTGTAAGAATAAGTATAGTGTAAACTCAACATGGACCTTAATGTTTAATATTAACATGTCTTATCTTTTTATCTTACTAATTCTTAATACCTTGCTTGTTAAATGGTTAATCTAGATTTGTGTTGTATAACACTTGGTACCAAAAATGCTTGGCACTCTCATAGCCCAACCGTATGGTATTACCTACACCTGTGCTATGAAAGGAACTTGATTTGTTGTTAACATAAGTTAGCATCATGAATTCTTGATAATATTTAAAAGTTTGGTGTTATGTAAATAAGATAATTAATATGATCATGTTAACAATTTATAATGAGCTATTAATGACAAATCATCCGATTTGAACCTCCTTTGTGTGTGGTTTCCAGTTGAGTAATAAGAGTTTATACTATACTTGTTTGAAATACCATTAGTAGATCCTCTAACCTTGACATTTGCTTTTATAATTGTTTAATCCTTACATTAATCTTCCATCTCAAAGTTCTCATCAACTTCTTCATTATTATTATTATTATTATTATTATTACTACTACTACTACTACTAATATTATTAATATTACTATTATTGTTATTATTGTTGTTGTTGTATTATTGTTATTTATAATTTATACAATTATCCTCCATATGGTTCGACCCCGGTCTTGTCGGGTTATTTATTACTTCGACACTCGTGCACTTAGGAGAAGATATCAATCTTTTGGTCGTGTCAGGTTTTTAGCGTCGTTGCCGGGGAGGTAAATTCTTGTACAAATTATAATATTTATTTTATTCTCTTTTCACTTTTCTTATATCTAAGTTTGTTTCTTTTTCTTTTGTTTTCTTCTTCCTTTTATTCTCTTTCTACACGTGCATGAGTGTTTGGTCACGTACATTAAGTGGTAGACTTTGTAGGGTATCCTCATCATTTTCAGAAAATATGGTCGAAGAAGATAACTAGTCACTTCATAATGAGAATAACCGAGTTAGAACACTTAGAGACCACATGAATCCTAGAAGAACAAGTGCATTCTCATGCATAGTTTTCCCTCCTGATGCATCTCATTTTAATTTTAAGCCAGACATTATTCAACTTTCACCTTCTTTTCATGGCTTAAATATAGAAAATCCATACTTGCATTTGAGAGAATTTGAAGAAGTTTGTAACACCTATAATGACTTAAATTGTGGCATGAATACCATTACATTACAACTTTTTCCTTTTTTATTAAAAGATAAAGCTAAAACATGCTAAAAAATCTTAAGTCAGGATCCATTCGTGCTTGGGATGAAATGCAACAACAATTTTTAAAGAAATTTTTTCCATCTCATAGAACCAACTCTTTCAAAAGACAAATCACCACTTTCACTCAAAACTCAAGTGAAACATTTTACCAATGTTGGGATAGGTATCGAGACTTGTTTAATACTTGCCCTCATCATGGTTTTGAAACATGGAGATTGATTTCATAATTTTATGAAGGGTTAACACCTAAAAATAGGCAAATGGTTGAATTGATGTGCAATTGAACTTTTAAAGATAAAGACCCTAATGAAGCAATGGAATACTTAGACTTGCTAGCTGAAAATACGCAAAATTAGGACACTATAGGCACTTATGAGGCACCAAGTAAAACCCAACCTCATACATCTAGTGGAGGTATGTATAATCTTAGAGAAGATCATGACCTCCAAGCCAAGTTTGCATCTTTAGCTAGAAAAGTCGAGGCGCTATAATTGAAAAGGAGTGGTCAATTAAAATTTGTTTAAGACATTGTGTGTCAAATCTGTGAAACAAATGAACATGCAACCAATGACTGTCTAACTTTGCTTTTTTTCAAGGAATGCCTCCATGAACAAGCCCATGCTTTAAACAGTTTTCAAAGGCCCAATCATAACCTATACTCGCAAACATTCAACCCTGGTTAGAGAAACCACCCAAATTTAAGTTAGAAGAGTGATAATAATAATGCACAAACTTCACAGCCATCGTTTCAAGCACACTATAATTTTCAAAATCATGGATATGCACCTCCTAGAAGAAATCTTGAGGAAACATTGCATACATTCATTGAAAAGCAAGAGGCAATCAACACTCAACTTGCTCAAGGCATGACAGATTTTAAAGATACTCTTACAAAATTCACATCTGCTCTTAGTTTCCAAGAGAAAGGTAAGTTTCCATCTCAACCACATCAAAATCTAAAGGGGCAATACAATGCAAATGCAAGTAGTTTTGGAAGTCAACACATGGATCAAGTCAAATTAGTCATTACTCTTCGCAGTGGTAAGGTTTTTGAAAAACCCACTTTTAAACCTTGTGAGAAAGATGATGAGTCAATCTCTGAGGGTAAGGAAGGGGGTTGAATCTGAACATTGTAAAGAAAAGACTAATTCCCCGCCAACACTTCCATTTTCTCATGCCATGACCAAACAAAGAAAAGTCAATCACAATTTTTGAAATCCTTAAAATTTCAAACAAGTAAGGATCAATATACCTTTGTTGGATGCTATTAAACAGGTACCTTCTTATGCTAAATTTTTGAAAGATCAATGCACTGTGAAGAGAAAACTGAATGTGAAAAAGAAAGCATTTTTAGCCGAACAAGTAAGTGTTATTCTTCAGAACAATAATGCTTTGAAATATAAGGACCCTAGTTATCCTATAATTTCTTGCTTTATTGGAGAACATAAAATTAAAAGAGCTTTACTTGAACTTGGAGCTAGTGTGAATTTACTTCCATATTCGGTTTTTCAAAGTCTCAATCTAGGTGAGTTAAAACCAACTTCTGTAACTCTTTTACTTGCTGATAGATTTATAACCTAGAGGAATAGTTGAGGATGTGTTAGTACAAGTTGGTAAATTCATTTACCCTGTAGATTTTTTTATCTTGGATACACAACCCGTTAAAGCATGTCATTCAATTCTTGTTATTTTAGAACGTCCATTTCTTACAACTTCTAATGCATTGATTAATTGTAGGAATGGACTGATGAAGCTATCATTTGGAAACATGACATTAGAGATGATTATTTTCAATATTTGCAAGCAACCTGGAGATGATAATGATTTACATGAAGTGGACTTTATTGAAAAATTAGTCCATGATCAGTTTATTCAAATATTGTCCTGATGAAATATTTCAAAGATGCATTCCCGATAATGAGGTAAGTAGTATCATTAAATTTTGGCATTCTGAGGCATATGGGGGTCATTCTTATCAAGAAAGACAACTGCAAAAATCTTACAAAGTGGATTTTACTGGCCTACCATGTTCAAAGACTCACATACATTCTGCAAGACTTGTGAAATTGTCACAAGTTGGGATCTATTTCAAAACGTCACATGATGCCTTTCAATCCTATTCTTATCATTGAGATCTTTAACTGTTGGGGTATAGATTTCATGGGTCCATTTCCTCTATCATTTGGTTTCTTGTACATATTAGTCATAGTAGATTATGTTTCAAAATGGATAGAGGCAATTCCAAGTTGAAACAATGATCACAAAACAGTGATAAAGTTTTTGAAAGAAAACATTTTGAGTCGATTTGGAATCTCTCGAGCCATAATAAGTGATGGTGGAACACATTTCTGAAATAAGCCATTTGAGTCTTTAATGAAGAAATATGGAATCACACATAAAGTTGCCACCCCTTATCACCCTCAGACGAGTGGACAGGTAGATCTTGCTAATAGGAAGATCAAATAGATCTTGGAGAAAATAGTGAACCCTAATCGGAAAGGTTGGTATTTAAGACTTAATGATGCACTTTGGGCTTATCGAACTACTTATAAAACATCATTAGGTATGTCACCTTATAGACTAGTCTATGGAAAACCCTGTCACTTGCCTATGGAACTTGAACATAAAGCTTAATGGGCTATTAAAGCTTTCAATTCAAACCTTGACGATGCTAGTCAGCTGCGAAAATTACAAATAAATGAGCTTGAGGAAATAAGAAATGATGTATATGAAAATTCAAGAATTTATAAAGCAAGAATCAAAGAGTTCATGATAAGAAAATATTAAGAAAAACATTCAACGTTGGTCAAAAAGTCTTGCTTTATAATTCTCAACTCCATTTATTTCTTAGAAAACTAAGATCAAGATGGAGTGGTCCTTTTATTATGAAACATGTGTATCCATATGGAGCCTGTGATATCGAGAATCCAAAGAATGACAATGTTTTCATGGTAAATGGACATCGTTTGAAAGTTTACTTTGATAATTTTTCAGTTGAACATGACTCTATTGAATTGCATGATCCTGTATATAAAGATTGATTCTGTTTTTTTTTCTCATGTTGTTTTTAAGTTTCTTTTTTGTGTGACTCTTGTTTTGTTGGTCTCTTTGAGATGGATTCTGTATATATGTTGTTTTGTCTCACCTCGGTCAAATAGCGGATAACGGTACTCCATGACTCTTAAGTTGGTTCTTTTAGTTTCCCATGATAGCTGATATCTGTGTATATATTTGTGCAATTCTTTACTCTCTCTCCTTTCTTTGAATCTCTCCTCCAATTTTCATTTGAAAATGGACACCACTCTTGAAAAATTGAAAAAGTATTTTCTCGCTCTGCCTCAAAATGCGATTACAAAAATTTACCGTGCTAGATGTGCAAGATTGAGGTTGTTAATGAATCATGAAATTCCTGAAGATATTCCCTGGTTGATTAAAACAAAGGTCTGATTATCATGTGAGTCCTCCAATTCTTTCATTTCATACATGCCTGTAACAGGTAAAAGTACTTTTGCGAAGAAACGTCGCGCAAAAAGACTAAAAGTCTGTCATAGATGTGCCAGATGGACTTGTAATGCAACATGTCGTTTTTTAGGAATGATATCTATAAACCGTGAAGATAAAATACAATTCATTAAAGATGGTCTGAGTAAGGGGTCTTTAGATAATCTTCTATTGACTCTTAAGATGCACCATAGTGGAGATGTGCATCGTGCAATTCATGATTTATGGCCACAATTCCATAAAGAACATGCTAGATATAGTCTTAGGAATTTGACTAAAAAAGACCCTATTTGTTAGTTTTTAAGAAAACTGGATGAGAATCCTATCCCCGACTCATAGAGGGCGTTTAAGCCATTCCTGGAAGTAAAACCAAGGGAAGATGTGAGCCACAATCACAACTACCTGTACATACACATGCTTTTTCAAAATAAGTGAATAAATAAATAAATAGAGAGAGTGTGTGTGTGTGTGAGACTCTAGCTGGCCTACATATAGGTGATATGATTGCCTTTTTAATTTCTCATCTATAAAATCTTCTTTTTTTTTCTTTCATTTCTACTCAACCCATACATTAAACAGATATAGAAGTGTATAGAAATGGTAGGTTCCTCAAGTCATTACATAAAAAATATTTGTGTTTTCGGTGGATCCAGTCCTGGGAAAGAAAAATAGTTTTTAGAATTAGCAAATCATCTTGGTCAGGTATTAGCTAAGCGAAAGATTCATTTAGTGTATGAAGGAGATAGCCTTGGGTTAATGGGGGGAGTGTCAAAAGTTGTATTTTAGGAGG